>MU181993.1:71427-142008 GCA_016904865.1 Pissodes strobi
ATGAATTTTTCGAATAAGTGCGATACATCATTGGTTTTGGGACCTTATGAGCCCTTCAAATCCGCAATAAAAAATCCAGAGCCGTATTTAAAAAAGTTGATGATGGCAGCTCAAAGACGAAACGTCGTCTTGAAAATCTGATAACACCATCTTGAAGAACAGAAATAGTAGCAATGAAAAAGTCAAATTTATTTTGTTATATCTATTCAAATAGAGTCATAAAAAAATTTAAATTAAATCGCGAATATTCGGGTTTTTTCAAAAAATATTCGGAAGTATTCGGAATTTTTAAACTTGTAAGATGGCATTTTGATCAGCATCAAACTGCGCAACTTTGCCTCCATTTAACCGACCTCGTATCTATTCTAGTTTCCGAGATCATCCCAATGATGAGGCTCGAATTTAGGACACCCTGATGTACATTATAATAGCCTAATTTTGAGAAAAAAATCATTTACTTTAATATGAGATGGCCCTGATGTTATTTAAATATTTAAAAAAAAAACAAAAGGAGCTTCAAATTAAGGCAAACTTTCCAATATACCGATTTTCAAGATATTTAAGCAATTTTTTAAATGCTATCGATAAATGAAAAATCTCGAAAACGTCCCAAGGTATGGAGCCAATGACTACTGTGCTAGCATCAAACCGATAAAAAAATGGCTTCAGCATATTTGGGAGAGATGTGAATATTTTGAATTTTGTGAGGCAATTGCGAATAACCCTGTATAATTTGAATATGGATCATTTTAGGTATTTAGTACAAGTCAGTTGATTTGTAAAGCATTGGGCTTTATTATTCCGAAAACCGCAGTTAATTCCATCAATTATTAGTGAAGATATTGATTGTTAAAATCGGACTACGAATTTTGAATGTTCGAAAGTTATGAACGGCAGTTTATTAGAAATACTTTTAATTTAAAGTACGAAATCACATTTATTCATACGACGCACTTTAAGTTTTGTGCAAATCCTATTGCTGAAATGCTTTTGCTCTTCACGCTTAAGTTTTGCTTTCATTTTGATTTATGCTGCTAAAAGGATTTGCTCCTTATTTGGTAGGAAAAAATAATTATAAAACCAGGCGGTTTTAAAATGAAAACTCTTTGTTGCTTTTCTTATCAAACTGTCAAATTAAAAGACTTATCCCTATCCGTTAGAGTTTAATTGACTTATCATAATGAGTCTATTTACATCAATATTTCAATATAAAATACAAATTTTGCCACACTCTGGTTTACCGCCTCTTGTAAGTCGTCACTCTGCTTCTCCAACAATCGAAACCAAAAGTTTATTTTTGTATTTAAAAGTAAAAAGAGCTAAAGACTTTCCATTCAGGAAGGAAGGGATTTCAACCAATCTATTGAATTTGATAACTAAAATTGAATTTGATTTAAATAAGTATGAAAAGTATTAAAATATATGGCCAAAACCAAGTGTAAATGTTGAAAATAAGGTTCTCCTGCGAACCCCAATCCAGACCCTATGTGCGCAGAACTACAGATTATAAGTGAAGGCACAAAAAACTGCCTCATAGTTATTCGTCACCGGATTCAAGTTGGTTTTCTACATTAACGTATTAGTGTGTCATAACGTGCTTGAAACAATATTATGTGTCAGAACCGAGTGTAACAAGACAAGTGGCACAACACATGCTTTAATGAATGCTTTCGTATCTAATTATAACCCTGTGGTATCACGACGGAGCTGTATCAAATATCTAAGTGAGAATATGCTGAGAGGAAACGCAATATTGCTTTTAGCGAACTGGTGTTTCAAAAGCCCAGGCCCGTAGCTAGGTTCAATTTCTACAGATGGTAATCGATAGCTTCAAAGGGGGAGGAATTATTTGAAACCATAAATAATTCAAAACGTCTCATGCGTTTTTATTATTATGGCACATGACAAAAATCAGAAATGCAGGTGTTTTTTTGAATAAAGTAACAATAAGTAAAAAATTGTGTGGTAATTTCGAATGCACGGCTTGTATATTTAAATAGCAAAGTGACACTTCAGCAACTTTTTTCAATTGAACAACGAGTTTCGTCAGGGGGACAGGTCTAGCATCATAATCAAGTGATTAAAGTGCTTTCAAACATCGCGCAACAATGCAATTTTCCAGGAATGTTTTATTATATAGTGAGTTTTTAAGGGCAGGCTAATACGTTTCGTTTATTTAAATAAATAAGATTTGAGAAATAAGTTAAATGGTCATATAGTAGGTACTTAAGACGTTTGCACTGCTTAAGAACCCAAATCTGTTCATAGGGATTCAATAGAACATTAGATACAGTAGTGTAGGTTAGCTGCCAGAATTAGACCATCCTAGATATTTGATTTTTTAAAATTATTTTATTTCCATGGTAAAAAAAAATAACATATTATGCTACATAATATAATGCTACTCATTATAATTTAGCAAGGCATTGTAAAACATAATTTATTATCGACAAAATAATATAATATCAAATATGCACATGTGATACTTGAGCTTACTCAGCCAGGGCCGAGCCGTGCCGGTGCTGCAAGGGGTGCATGGCACCCGGGCGGCACTAACTCAGGACGACAAAATCTCAAAAAAAAGAAATAAAAACGATAAAAACGCCAAAAATTATTTGGAGAATGAATGCAATTTTCTTAGAAATTTAATTTCTATCGAATTTCAGTACTTAGAAAATAAAAACTAAATATTGCGAACAAGTTATCTCAGTTGCCTCTTGCCGGTTAATATTTATTTGATTTATTTCTATTTAGTGCCGTGATTGTGAATGGCAAGTTTTAATAGTACACAGTATCCTGCATCTAACCTCCTGTGTTCTGTAGCTGAGTTACTAATCAAGATATTTTCATCTAAACAGATAAAGTGTGCAATGTGAAAAATATTAAAATCCTAGGTTAGTTAGTAACAGAAGACCGGAGGTGAGATGCCGGACCGGACCCTGTATATTTATTTCAATAAGTTCAATCCTTTTTATTAAAAAAATTATGGTTTAAATTTTTGTCGAAATTTTTAAATATAGCTTTATGATTTAGATGGCTGATGGTCGAAAGAGACTTTCTGGGTCACAATACCGAAAAAGGAAGTTAGAGAAAGAGGAAGATAAAAACGATTGCTGAGCCATTAAAAAGCTTTTTGCATCCATGACCATCCAAGAACCACAATATTCAAGTAGCCAAGACCCAGATGTCCAACATTTTGAAACAAACGAAGACGCAAAAGAATCACTGGAAAAGCTGTAAGAAAAAAGTAAATCCGACGCCGCGCCGAAGTAAAAAAAAAAAGTACATGCTAGATCAGGCTACGAAATGGGATAGGCCGGACAAGTGCGTCACACACCACAAAACCTGCGCTCACCCATTCGTTGTGCAACTGGACACACCTAAAACGTCGCTTTACAAGGACTCCTTTGTCTAGTGCACTGCATCATTGTGAAACTCACTCCCAGGACATCTGTTTTCCATTAATTATAACCTACAACTGTTCAAGAACCGTGTCAATCAACATCTTCGACACCGCTCGTCGAGTACCATAAGGTCTCCCTTTAGAGTATGTGCCACTGTCATAAAAAAACGTAGGCAGGGAAACGTTAAAACTAATAGTATATCTTGGTATTTACTATGTCAAAGAACTGACTAAAACGGTCCATGGATACAACAGAAACATCACTATGAATAATTGGTTTACAGCTATAGATTTTGACAAAACTATGCTCTGCGACGAATTAACAATCGTCGGTACATTACGAAAAAACTAAAGATAAATTCCCTCAGAGCTGTTAGACGTCAAAGGTCGCAAACCTTAAACTTCAATGTATTGTTTTGAAGATTTAACACTGGTGTCTTATGTCCCAAAGCAAAATAAAAATGCTCTTCTTCTGTCATCTACAAATGATCAACCTTCAATTTTGGAATCATCTAAAAAACCTTCAATTATTGAATTTCACAATTCAACTAAGGGAAGGGTGACACTCTTGATATGATGTGGGTCAATATGAGTTGCAATAGAAAAACAAGATGTTGACCTTTATCTATTTTTTACAATATGCTAGATAAGTGTGGAATAAATAGTTACGTTATATATAAATATATGAAGGATATCATGGCAGAAAAAAACATTTTTAGGCAACAATGTTTGTATAATCTTAGCAATTAGCTAATATGGCCATGGATAAAGCAAGCCAATTACAGAAATGTATCTCGTCCTCTCCAGATATCTAGCACAAAGATTTTAGAAAGACATGTTGCATAAAGTAATGAGAACAGGTCTACTAAAGATGAAAAGGACCATATGCTCGATTTGTTCATCAAAGAAAAGAAACATGACCACCATATACTGCAATAAGTGTAAACAACCAATATGCGCGGAAGATATTAATTCATGCTTTGAATGTTAAAGAGATTTTCTATTCTACTCTTAGTTTATGCAATGTAAAATCCATGTTCACATCTTTTGATAAATAAATGTAAAAATTTAATTCCACTGCATTTTTCTTTGGCAAGAGTTTTTTTTATAAATAGTCGGAAATTTTACAACGCGATATTAACAGCATATATTAAAAACGCGATAGAAATCTAGGCTTGAAGTATGGCAAACCAAAAAATCAAGTGTTGCCGGGCATGAAAAAAATAACAGAATAACAAATAAAATTTAAGATTAACTCATTAAAACTAACAGGAAATACGGAAGTATGGAAATTATTAAATATAAGAATAGTATAAGTAGAGATAGAGGGCCTATCCCGCATAGTCTATTATGAGTTTCAATGATCGGCAATTTTCGGTTTCGTTTGATTTAGCAAATAGTTATAACTTTAGTTTCAATCATCTCCTCATAATGCCAATGCTAACATGGCTAGCGAAACGCGCATGGAGTGTAAAAATTCGGTTTTGCATTGATGATAAAATTATGTTGCAATAAATAAAAAGCTATTTAGGTTAGTTTGGGTTAGTCTCTTTATCTCATTCAAATATTTCTCTTAGTTTTGTTAACTTCCAACTTTTAATATAACACATCCTAATTATTGGATTAATTAAAATAAATTAAACGGCTTATCAACATTAAGCATAAACCGGTAAATTGAAGCCATTGCAGGTTTCTGTCTGCTCCCCTTCTTTTGTTTGAAGATTGGTTTCTAACTTCTCTATTTTCCTCAAGTATTGACTTTAAATGCTGACAACATTGTATTGTTCAATTATTTTGGCGTTTATATGCCTAAAGCAATTACCCCGAAATCTAATAACATTAAACTGTTGGCATTTATAATTACTACTCCAGCAATATGGAAAATAAATTAACACAATATTACGGTGATTCGTCCGTGTCAGATATACATGTGCCCTTGAGTTGTCATAAGGTCACGGCTATCCAGATAGTATACCTCTTTAACACTCCTAATATTACAACACAGTTTTATCCACAATGTTAAAACAGAATTTTTACTAACGCGCCTTTTTTTATTAAAATTAAACTTGCAATCTACCTTACTTTATTTTATACTAACATCGGTTGATCGAGCGGGACCAGTAGGATCCCAAGATTGATTCTATTTAGTTTCGCTTCATTAGCAAATAGTTACTGTTTGCTTAATGAAGCGAAACTAAGTAGAATCAATCTTAGGATCCTACTAGTCACGCTCGATCAACCGATACAATGGACTACGCGGAATATGTCCTCGATCTCTAAACTGTTCTAACATTCAACAATTTCCATACTTTCGTATGCGTCTAATAATCTCCTATCCTACTATAGTATGAATTAATTTTAACTTTCGCTATATTCTTAATAGTCTCCTTTTAATTATTAAATCTCTCTTTAATGAAAGAAAAATTGGTATTTTTTTAGAAGACGTGTCAGATTAGCTTTTAAATTTTGGTGTTGCCTAAGCATGCAACTGACCTATAGAAAATGTAATGTACTACATTACATTTTGTTTTGCGGAAACTCATACTTTCGTGCCAAAAAATAATATAGAGTTTCACGTGTGCAGACTAAAATTTATGACAGTATCACTTCAGTTTTTTTCCTTTTTGGGCAAGCCTTGGGTTAGTTTGGGTTGCATCCCTGAAGGAGCGAAGTGAGCGGAGGACCTTGCGCCAAGTGAAATATTAGTAGAATGATAAAAAATTAATTAACTGCAATGGGGCAGTGGAGCTCTTTTCCTTAACCTCGTTACGCCACTGGAATGTTTATAAAAGTAACACATATGTTTAACAAAATTCGTCTTGGCAAATTCAATATTTTTTATTTTTATACACTTTTTTTACCCTACCCAGCATCCCCTATTGACTCCATTGTCCCGCAAGACAGTTGATTACTATTAGGTTTCCGCAAATAAAAAACGTCTAAAAATGACGTACACACTCAATTTATTTGCCTCTGAGAACAAAACAGCAAAATCGGTCTGACACGCCATCTAAAAAATTACCGAAAAATCAACCATAGGGTGTACTAAGGAGTTATTAGGAATATATCAGTCAGTGGCAATGTTTTTCATATAAATATAAAATTTTAGTATGTTATTATCGTTTCTAATTTGGTAAAGTATCCATAAGTAAATTTAACGATGGAGAAACGGCTGGTTAGTTTTATTACAAAATCTTCGATATTAGCGGTTTTTGTATTTGTGTAGAAACCACCGATATATGGACTCGCATAAAAACTAGGGACTGCAATCCCGGAAATATTATATAACAACGTATTCCAGGTGCCCAAATCAGTGAGCTTTTGTACGCTTAAAAAACCTAACCGTTTTCAGCACCCTGGTGCCTATGATAGCCAGTTACATAGGTGCCGAAATCAGTGAGCTATTGTAGCGTAATTATTGTTTACAAAGGTTCACAGTTTTCAGCACAATGGTGCCATCGTATGTGAGGATGTGTAAATATGCCGCCGGGATAGTACACTACTCATAGCCGAAACTACTCTATAAATTATGGTTAAAAAATTAGAGATCTCAACTCACCCTTATCCTTAGAGTTGGTTGCGTCTTTGCAGCAAAGAATTTCACAGCGGCGAACGAACTTAACAGCGACTTTGGTGTAGATTCAAAGGGCATCTAAATATGAGGAACTTCAAAAGAATACAGGTGGCATTTTTGACTTGCCTCCCAAATCGGTTATAAGGAACGAAATAATAAAAAGAATTGAAAGTTTATATTGCAAGCAAAACCAGGACGAAAATGACGTAGTTACTGTTTCTGAAGAACACAACGATGATGATATGGATGAGGTGCTTCTTTCAATTATTGTAGAGCCTAAAAATCCGCCTACATCACTTTCATTACAAGAAGAATTAGAACGCACCCTTTTTGACGAAAGCGTGTGTAGGTAGCACAAATGAAGAAACATCTGACGTCAGCTCATTAGCTTCACTAATTAGAAAGGAGATGACGTTGCTTAAATCAGGTGGAGCGAGAGGCAAACATCTTGTTTGAGGCGGAAAGAGCCTTTTCGGCGGCGGATTATTTGGCCAATATCAGAAGTAATTTGGCAGATGATACCCTGCCCTGAGCAAGTTATGTTTCTTAAGAAAAAATTTCAGTCTTAAATAATAAATTTTTTATTTGTTTTCTGATTCTGTTGCATGATTTTTCTAATATAAATTAAAAAAAATATTTTTTTTTCTCGACTTGTAAATAATAAAACATAAAAAAACTGCAAAATTTTACGCTCGACTTGCGGGATCCAGCAAATACCGAGATCTACCGGGATTGAAATCGATAGTGCCGCAAATACCGGGATTCAAAATGTATAGCGGGATTGCAGTCCCTAATAAATCACATTTTTTGAGTTAGATATTACCTTTTAGTCTGGGCAAACGGATTTAATTGGCTAAAATTGGCGAAAATATAAGCAGCTACGTTTATTGTCAAATGAAAGCAATGTTTACTAATACAATGCGTATTACCATATAATTATCCTTAATTTGAATATTATTTATTATCAGTAATCGAAATCAATAATTATCCCTGTTGCAAGTAAAATAAGTACATAGCATTTATAGGCCCGTACTATACATAATATTATAGGTGGTATAAGTAAGTTTCTTATCACAAATATTTTGCTTGCATTTCTTTCCTTTTTTATCATATCTCGGCGTTTCGAAGAGCACCAGCTTTGACAGAAACGGATTCGGTGTGTTTTGTTAGCTTCCAACTTTGGCTATATTGAAAATTATTTTTGTTAAAATAATGTGCGTTCTCCAGTATAATACAATTTGTTGGTTCGTGTATCGATTTGATATTTTGTTAGTATTTTATTGTTGTGACTGAGACATTACATTACCATTGAATGGCGGTGACAATTTTATCCTATCCGGATGACGAGCCTGGCAATAGTGAAGACTTGTTCGAGGAGGACTTTTAAGGTCAGTGAAAACTAATATTTAATTTTATGAATATGCGGCGAATTATTAGTTATTTTAATGAAATACCATCTCTCTCTAAAAAAAAATAGCAGCAAGTCGCCTTTTTCACCATTTTTTTACTAACCTCTATGAAAGAATCTATTCATTTTATTGTATTCGAGGTTATAATAGTTAAAACCATAGTCATACTTCTTCATATAATCGTTGTTTGAGTAAATGAGTATAATGTTCACTCGCATTTTCATTTTACAACATAAATAAATAAAATACATGTAAATTTAATTAGTCCGACTCTGATGCCATATAGGATATTGTTTGTACTCTGGTATTAGTAGAGTACCGGGTGGACAACTAAGAATGGCACTCGGCTATATCTCGAAAAGTAATAATTGTCGTAAAGACCTACGGTAAAAAAAATTATGAGTAAAGCTGCTAAGAGAAAATGTTGAAAATTATTTATAGGTTTCCAGAATGCCGCCAGGGGGCGTAATAGTCATCTTAAATTGTAAAAGCCGTTTTTTGCAAAATATTATTGAATTGAAGATATAGAATGCATTGCCATTTTAGGGCCGAGGTAAATGGGATTATTTTTTGTTAAACACTTCTTGCTCTATCTCTTAGAGGACAGTGGTGGGGGGTGTATTCGAACATTTTCGGAAATAAAAATGGCTGAACGGATCTTAATAAGCTTGAAGTCGTTCAAAAGGGCTTTCCAGGCTATCAACCGTGCATTGAGTGTGATGATAGGGATTTCTTACCTAGCGGCTAGAGGGCGTTTTCTGACATAACCACAAATAAATCAGATTTACTCAAAAAATTTAAATGTAACAATACCACTTTTTTTAGATAAAAGACAGCTAAATAAGTCAGTGAAAACCGCATCTCGATATCTGTTACCTAACCTAAAATATAAGTAAAAGAAATAAAATAGGATTTTGGGATATTTTTTCGGAAGACCCGTTGCTATTAAATCCTAATTATCCTATTTACTGCTAAAATACCGACATTATATTTAAAATCTCAATAATAATTAATACTCAGTCAAGATGAGTGAATATTGTCCTTCTGTCCACACAAAATTCGAACTTTTTTAAAGAAACCAAATAGGCTAGCGGCAACAGTTACATTATCGTTGCATTAAAAATAAGCAAGAAAGTTCTACTGGTGGAAAATTCATATTTTGTTTACAAATAAGGCTAAAAAAATATCTCATACCGGATGGCCAACTAAGAATAACCGGCTATATCTCAAGAACTAGTTATCATAGAGCTTTGGGTAAAAGCGCTTAAGGGAAAGCGCTTAGCGCTGGAAAGATTTTTTTTTCTTTTCTTTGTTTTTGACTGATTTATTTACAGGTATCGAAAATATCTGCATTTTAATACTTACACATATAAACATCTCCAGATACTATTTGTTTGCAGAACGAAAACTAATATTTTGTTATTATTGATATTATTTTATTGTTGCAAATTTGTAAATTTTTTATTAAAATATTTGTTAAATAATAATATTTTTTCAATGGTAAAATCTACTTGTGTTAGTAAACGAATAACGTTGGCAGATATCATAAAGTCCGCGTGCATTCAATGATTAAAGTTTGAATTTCTTGAAAACCAGGCGGTATACCGATATCAAGCAAGTAATACCTTTTTCCTTAAAAATAACGAGTTTATTAGGTTTTTTGTTCAAAATCGTGATAAAGTTTTAAAAATATCGATACATCGTTGCCATCCCTAATTATCCTTGCAATAAAAGTAAGCACGAAACATATCAAACCCTTCTACAGGTAGAAAATTCTTTCTAAAGCCCCAAAAATATGTCATATATTATAAATAGCTGCAACCATAATATGACTGACATTTAGGTATCGCTATTATAACTTTTGCGATTTAGTTATCTAAAGCATGCTTTCTTGCTTTAATAAGTTCGAATTTTGTGTGGACACAAGGGCAATCAATATTTACATTGAATGAATATTAATTATTATTGATATTTTAAACATTATGTTGGTAGTGAAACGCCCCTGACCCAAGGCACATTTGTTGAACCTAAGGGTAAAGGCTCTTTAGACGTGATCGTAACAATGATTAATAATTTATCGCCAGTGTCGGCTAAGACCCTGTTTAATTGGCACTGTTTTGTAGTAGGTTCTAAAGTAGATGTTTGTGAAACGATTATCTTGAATAATTATAATTTCGGAAGTGACCAGACTGGCAATAAAACACAAATTAACACTCTTTTAAATCTAGTTTTGTTTCTTGTACAGTTTAATGAAAACGCAATATTAATTTATAGAAAATAACCTTTAATATATACAAAACTTAAATACAACATGAAATTATTTTATCTATTAGAGGAAACATGTTCATAAGGAAGAAACATTTATTTACCAGAGTTAGGTTACGATATTTCAATCAGACCCCCGAACCAAGGAGTAAACCGTGACCGCTTAATAAAAAAAAATCCAAATTATGTGCCCTTACACTGTGCTCTATGCTCGATACATTCATATGATTCATACGGAAAATATATGCATACCACCTCGTACACTTGCACATACTAAATAAAATTAGTAACAAGTTAAGAGCGTAGAGGATAAGATCTGACCAAGACGTATATTATATATATTTTTAGATACTCCACGGAATTACGTCACAAGGTTCTTTTGGAGGGTTGTCCCGTAGGATCTTTTCGTGTCCCGCAGGCTTAACACTATTAGCCCAACTTGTTATTTGGAAATACGATAGTTTAAGTTTACTTGAACATATTTGGCCACAATCACCTCCCCGTCCGAAATCTAATTAAAACCGCGCAATTTACGAGAAACTGATCACACTAAAACACGAGGTTTTGAAAGTTCGACCGTCCCTCAAAATGATGTAAAAATATTAAATCGTAAACAATTTAAGTGAAACCAAATAAATTACTTATCTGTAAAGAAGCCGTATGGACTCCCCTGCGAGTTGCGCCTATGGCTCAGATTTTAGGATTTGTTCTTAACTTCATTTGGCTCCGGAAAATTACTACTGATAAGCTTAATTTCTTTAATGATTCAAAATTATTTAAGTGGTGTGAGAAACTTGACTCTAATTAGATGTCACAATACGTGAAAATTTGAATAAGAGTTTTAGCGAGTTCTGCTGCGGCAAAAGCGACAAGAGGCTATTAAAATTCCGATCTCACACATTAGAAAAATTTATTAAAGAGATACGCAAATAAGTGTGCCGCGTATCTCCAACGCTTGGCTCGACCTTCTTTACCTGCTTTTCGGCGGTTTGCATGACAAAAGTGCGGTTTTAAGGCTTTTTATAATACCGAGTGTATTCCAATTTTGCCGGTGAATTTCATTATTTTAGAACTTTTCTTTGTTAATTCGCATATCTAGGGTCCGTTTGTTTCAGTATTTTAGCACTAAAATAATAATAGTTGTAAAATAACGATAATTAGGATTTCATAGCCACCAGTCTACCGAAAACTTATGTCAATATCCAATTTTTTTTCGAGTTTTGACTTCTTTTTCTTATATTTTAGGTTAGGTGAGCGGTATCGAGATGCGGTTTCACTGACGTAATAAGCTTTCATTTGGCTGTCTTTCATTTTAAAAAAGTGGTATCGTTGTATTTAAATTTCTTTACAAAATCTGATTTATTTGTGGTATGTCTAGGGGGCTAGGTTAATAGCGTAAGGAAAAGCCTTTTCAACAACTCTGAGCTTATTAAGATCTGTTTAGCCATTTTCAAGATATTGACATTTACTTCCGAAAATGTTCGAACACCCCCCCACCTCTTCACTCTAAGAAATAGAGCAAAAAGTGTTTAACAAAAATAATTTAATTTATTTCGTCCCTAAATTAGCATTGCATTCTACTATATTTAATTTAAGAAAATGTTGCAAAAAACATACTATGCTTATCATAATAAATAACAAACAATGAGGGCAGCACAATTAGTTTCTAACGAGAACCATAATGAATTAATCTGAACATGAATTGTTTAAAAAAAATCATACAACCTTTATTATATAAGAATTTTAAGATAGAAACAAAATTCAAAAATCTGACCCTTCCACCATAGATGATAAGGGAGATTACTTAGTTCGGTGGTGGTATCTTTAAAACACGGGTTTGAAAATGGAAAAGATAATACTTTATATTTCACCTTGTATGTAGCATTTTGTTTAATGAATATTATTGTTCTTCGCATAGGACTAAAACATAATGATGCACCTTTCAGAGGAAAAAATTAGAGATTGGGTGAAAATTTTTTCCAGTTTAAATTGAGGCGTTAAATTTCCAAATCCCCTAAATTTGTCCCGCAGTTTATATTATGATGGTAGATATTTTAGGATTGTTCATATACAGGTTATTAATCAGCTATGTATTAGATTACGACGGGTTGTGTTAAGATTACAAATACTTTTTTGTATGATATCTGTTATAGTTAATTTTTGTAAATATTCATATCGTATTAGTACTAAATTGCCTAAATTTCTAAATATCGAGTTGTTTTCCATATCTTTTTTTGTGCAGCTCAAAATGGCACTATTATGTTAATTTCATAATACCTTAGCAATGGACATAAGTTTCAAATTGAGCATAGCATGTTCCATGCCTAAGTCGAATTTTAATACTGTATTGTGTGTATTTCAATACTGTCTTTATATTTTGAAATATCACAAGTTTTAATAATCGTTATTTTCTGCTCCTAGCAAACGCACACTTAAGTGAAACGTCGAAATGAAATGCTTTCGACAGTTACTAATAATCCATACTCAATAAATAAATAAAAAACAACTGTATCATAGCAATATTATCCACTTAACTATTTTAAATAAAATTTATTAAGGCTAAAAAACGAAATATTATGTAGTAGGCCAAAAGTTATATCTAAATTTTGGGCACGTATAAAGTAACTTAATATTTCATCCAAAAATATTCGATAGCCGACTATTTCTCATCTTTCACCTAACGGAAATTTTCACGCCTCAGTAAAAGGCGTAATAGTCAGTAAGAATCGTCTGACTTAAAAAATAATTCATCAAATTATAATTGATGGTTGCCTTTAAATGATGGCTATGTTAGTGTCAAATTTTTTGGCATTGGCTGTTCATTAATAAACATAGATCATAGTCGCTACCGTTGTCTCTTTTTTGAAATTATTCATTTTTCATTATTGTCTTAATTATTAGTTTCTACGAAATATTTCATTATGATATATTAAAAACACTTTAATGCAGGTCACTGGTGGAAATGGCAGTGATAAAATACTCTGAATAATATTATAATTATGTTCGTACTTTCTTGAAAGAAATAATTGAAAGGAGAGACGGTTTTTTACCATTTTTCAATCTCAGTCCTACTTTTAGTAAATACACACAATGGCAGCTTACGAAGCAGCAGACTCTATCTTAAATTGAAAGCGTCGTTTGTACGATTAATTTGAAATTAGAATTATCTATTTACTTATTTTAGTTATACAAATATTTTATAATTAAATCCATCTTAACTAAGTAGTACACAAGTAGACTCAGTACAAACATTTTATACAAAGGAAAAAGTAAATAGAGTAAATAAAATATCATTATTTTTGTATTCCATGTTTAATTCTTAGACGGATACATGGCAATAACGTTGCAGAAGATTCTACATAAGCAAATATAAAATCGAGTATAAAATGGATTCATATGAAACAAAGTTGGTCAAAATACGCAAAAATAATAATAATCAACTATTGTTTAACAAAAATCATTTAAAAAATAACCTGGATTAGCTGTTTTTATATGAGACGAATTATGTTGTCAACGAGAAGAACCATACGAACCTAAGGACTTCGATGTCATGTGGTTCAAATGAAGCACAGATCGAGCAACCAAATTCATTTGTTGCTTGTATAGACCACCTAGCGAACACCAATATAAACGGCTTTTCTCAAATCTTGGCACTTAAATTGATTTTCTCCAGATCAACTATCCCACGCCAGAAATTGTCATAATAGGAGATTTCAACGTACATAACATCGACTGGTTGAAACACTCCAACAAAAAAGACGATGAAGGACGAGAAGCCAAGTCCTTTGCTATAAGTCACGGATTTACTCAGCTGGTTGACGAACCTACCAGGATCCCTGAGCGTCAAAGACTTTTCTAGCCTCCTGGATCTATTCTTAACAACAAATCCTGACCTCTACACCGTAACTGCCCAACCTTCGTTGGGCCCATCAGACCAGAATCTTATCTCCGCAACCTGTGAACTTGCTATCAAAATACAGGAGCCACAGGTATCCCGACAGGTTTGGCACTTCAAATCAGCAAAGTGGCGTTGTCTCTCATGATTTAGCTTTATTTTCCTTGGAAAAATGTCTGCTGATGAGATAACTCAAGTAATCTTAGCTGCTATGGAAGCTTTCATCCCCTCTTCTGTGAAGCGTATCTCAAACAGTAAACTATGGATTGGAAAAAACTGCTCAAGAGCAGTCAATGCTAACAATGCCGCCTACCGTAAATGGCGCCGAGATCCGACAGCCGAAAATCGATGTATATACATCACGACTAGAAACCAGTGTAAGCGTACCATTTACGAGAGCAAGGAGCGATATAACGAGCAGATCAAGAACAAGTTTCTCAACTGTCCTAACGGATCAAGATCCTTTTGGTCAGTTGCCAAAGCTGTCAATCAGGGTTTCTCAAAGACGACAATCTCACCACTGACCAAAGATGATGCATCTGGTCTGGTTTTTCGCCAACGCGAAGTGAACTAGTGACTATACTCAAAAGCCTAGATACTAACAAGGCCACAGAACTGCATTCAGGCTTTTTTCCCTATGATGCAGAACTACATGCTTTCCTTCTAGCTGGAAATGCGCTCAGGTGTAACCAGTGCGGAAGCAAGGTAAAAAACGATTCCAAATAAGTACCTACCGTCCAATTGTCTTAGTCCCTATCATGTCCAAAGTTTTGCGGAAAGTGATCAACGAACAGCTCCTAAAATATCTCGAATCGGCAGGCATCATAAGCGATCGCCAGTATGGCTTCCGCAAGCACAGATTAACGGGAGATCTCCTGACTTACGTGACCTACCTGTGGATCAAAGCCATCGAGAGCTACGGCGAATCTCGTACAGTGACTCTCGTCATATCCAAAGCATTTGATAGGATGTGGAATGACAGATTGTTTAGCAAATTGACAGCATACGGACTACCACCAGCACTGCTTCTATGGCCATCCAATTTCTTAAGGGATCCAAGCATCCGAGTTTGTATTGATGGACATCTCTTGGAGGAATTTAAAATCAATGCTGGAGTTCCTCAAGGAGATATGTTATCTCCCACACTGTTCGTGCTCTATATCAACGATCTCTTAGACAGGACAAACAATTCTATTTACAGCTTTGCAGACGACAGCACTCTTATATCCTCATTCATGTCGCGGATTCCACTGACCGCTGCTCATTCCCAAAGCGAGCGAGAAAATCAGATTGCTGCCATCAATGAGGATATGAATGCCATCGTGGAATGGGGTGAGGAAAATAATGTGCAGTTTAACGTAGGAAAGACTTAAGCAGCCGTCTTCTCAAAAAAAAGCAAACACCGCAGGACCTGACTTATCAATAACAGGAGAAACACTGACTCTAGCCTCATAATTCCCACTTTATGGGTTATTTTTAGCTAACTGAGGTCAGTTTTAGTTAGATTGGTTTAATTTTGGTTAGTTTCGTTTATTTTTGGATAGTTTGCATTAATTAGATAAAATAACTTTTGGTTAGTACTGTACTGAGTTAGCGTTTTATCTGGTAAATATGCGAAATAACGCAATTTCACTTCTTATAAAAAAAGTAACATTCGTAATTAAGGTTATGCAATGTTGCTTTCTATTGGTCGTGCATTTGTCGGGATTTACAATAATGTAAACGGTCGTTCAAAATTTTTTATTAATATTTTTCATAAAAATGCCATCGTGTACAAAGGTATTAACCTTTTGCAACGTATTTATTATTCTAAATTTCCTATATCTAATCTGAAAAATCTAACATATCTCCAAAAAGGTAAGGTGTATGTGAAAAATCTATGGGATCTTTCAGTTAGATAATTTGATGACCTAACAGTAATAACTTGTTTAATTTTTGTGTGAGTCATAGAGCGAGATAATAGCGTTCAAACAGATGTGGTATTTTTTGACCAAAACTGATCTTTAGTATCTATCATCTCGAGAACAGATAGGTGTACGAAAACCAAACTGCGCTTTTTAGAAAAAGCATCTATTTATTGGAACATAATTATATAGGTGTCATTGCAGTTGGAAGAGAGAAAAATGCGGCGATGCACGCTGCATACCCGAATTTGGCTATTTTTGCATTTTTACACATCTTCAGCTTCATAAATTAGTGAGACAACTTCAATTTTTCTTGTTGCAGTTCCATCCATTTTATTCAGGCTACCTGAGACAGAGCTGTTTAAGGTCATTTTAAAAATGATTTAAATCAAAGATCAAAGATACTTTTCATTTGGACAAACGATTTAAATTAAAGATCGTTTTGTATATAAAGAAAGATTTAAATAATAAATCTTTTTTATATTCAAATCTTTTTTACATTTGAAATCATTTTAGGAAATATTTAAATCTTTTCAAAAGATTCAAATATTTTTTTAAATCAAAATCTTTTGAAGAGATTTAAATACTTCCTAAAATGATTTAAAATGTAAAAAAGATTTAAATCATTTGGTTGGTTATGTACAACGAATTGGCGTCGTTGGTTATGTACCATTAAAAAAACCCTTAGAGCGTAATCAAAATGATATTTATATAAATTAAGTGAAAAAAAGGCAAAAGTATGACGTCACCCAATCTAAATTTAAAAAAACAATACAATCTGAAATAGGCACGTCAAAATAACATACAAACGCCAAATTAAAATGTTATTTTAACCTTGTTTTATTTTAATGGAATTTTTGACACATTGTCGAATGTTTAAAAGCCGTTAGCATTCACATAATTGGTAACTTTGCACTTCTTATTATGTTAGCCGATGATATTAATTAAAATGAAAACACTAACAACATCAATCATACAAAATAGCTCATTATGTGCATGCTAGCAGCTTTTAAATATTTGACAATGTGTCAAAAACTCCATTAAAAAACAAGCTTTATTTTTTTTGACAATTACTTTTTGATAAAATCAACTTGAAATTCGACAAAATTCTATTATTTCAATTATCTTTTTTTTATATTTTTTATTTGAATTTTTCTGGCGGAAAAATCTATTTTAGTTTTTAGCTAGGTTTTTTATGGTATTTTGTTTGCTTTTTACAGAGTGATTACTTCGTAAGGGGTTTGTTTATGACGCAGAAACTTTCATCGAAATTATCGGGAATATATATTTTTAAGAAATCAATAATACAAAAGTTTCCCATAAAATCTGTTCAAGGATTAAAATTTTTTTGAAGATTTAAATCTTTTTACTGATTTAAATCCTTTTAGAAAGATTTAAATACTATTTTTAGATCAAAAATCAAAGATACTTTTCAGAAAGATTTAAATCATAAATTAAAAATCACTTTCAGAAAAAATGTTTAAACTCAAAGTATTTAAATCAAAAAATGTATTTAAATCACAAAAATTATTTAAATCTCACTGATGGTGACAGCTCTGACCTGAGATCATGTTTTGAACATTTTTACGCACTCAATATGTTTCAATTATTTTATTGTATTTGAAAGAAAATAATATAATTCATAAACTCTGTTTGGATTAATTTGCTTCACGGACTGTCGTTTTTAATTGAAAGGTTACGCCTTTGGGTCGACCTACTAAACTGGGTAGGGCGTTCTTTAGATCCCTCTATTGTAGGCTCTCAAGGCACAGTCAGGGTAGAAATTGGTAACGACTCTGCGGTGGCGAGGTTAGCTAAAGTCTGCCACCAAGGTAGTGGTTTGTCGCCATTTCTACGGTGTCTAGTAATAGGGAGCTTACTGCAGGACCTAAATGAGGATGGTCAACCAAGCAAGTCACGATTATACTTGGCTGTAAGTTGACTTCGAAGCCATAGGTATGCATCTGCATCAAGTACGCGATTAATGCTTTATGAGCTGATAGAGGTTTTGGGTGCACGTACAGCCTACAACCGAAGATCCTCCATTGGATTTTACGGTTGTAATATGCCCTCGTATGTCGGACCGGTATGCAAACCATCACGTCCTTGGGCTCAGTTAGGCAGAGTTCAGAGGCCTGCGTGTGTGAGACTTACAGATACTATGAGGGCGGCATCCACCAGAGCTCTTAGAGGACTGACTGATTTTCCGCTCCACCACCTATTCCTGGAACACGATGCCTTGAGCTCTGCATACTCGATCATTTGCGGGTAGATTGAAAATATCAGTTTCGTTCCTGCGTGCGCGCCATGTCTTCGCAATCCAATCAGTTTGTCTAGAGGGGTCTAGATGGTTAGGTTTCAATTGGGATCGGCAACCCGCGTTCAAATCCTGTTGCTTTTTTTAAGGTTATGTCTCTAAACAGTTTTTTTCTTGATTGTGAGTAGGTCTTGGGTTAGTTTTGGTTAGCACTTTGTTAGTTTCGTTTTTTTGAGCCCCCACAGCGAGCGAAGCGAGCGGAGGGCCATGCAAAAGTATTAGATTGGTGCGCGCGCGCATGCAGGAACGAAAAGGATATTTTCAATCTATCCGCAAGTGTCTCGATCACTTAAGGGACAATAATAGTGCGAGAGGACGTCCTAGAATCTGGAGGAGGGCGGGTGATGGAAATACGGAACTCCCAAAGTGGATATACTGCCCACCATCAGATCAAGATGACCCTTCGAATTTCATATACCTACGCAAGATGGATGCGTAGTTGGGGACGGATCGTAGCCTACAACCGGCTAGTGGGATCGTTTGATACGCATACTGGTCCAACACAGACAGTGGCGTGTATGGGGAAACCATACCATCGAAACTTGATTTTGCCCTTGGGATTCATGCTAGAATACTCCAGATCGAAATGTATGCGAACCTCATGTGCGAATACGAGAACTGAAGAGCCTTCAGAGGAAAGGATATTTTCTATTACAGTAGATCCGCTCTGGCGGCCCTTGAGTCTGATAGAATTGACTCTGCTTGGTGGCCTTAGCCGGTCATAATGATCCTAATGAGTCCCGAATGGCTCGGCAACGAGGAGTCCGATGGGACAGGTTGGGCATCTCTTGGGAGTCACAGCGCCTGGTAGGGTGTAGGGGCTGTCATGGGTTCGAAAACGGTTGGGCGTATTTACGTCGAATATATATTTTTTTGGCATTATAAATTGAGGTTTTTTGCTTTTTTATTAGATGTTTTTCACGTTGGAGCGATAGGAAGCGAGATAACAAAATCTATGACTTTTGACCTCTTATATCTCACGAAGCTCCAGTGCGTCGGTGGAGTAACTTTCAGGCGTATATCGATAGTTCATAATAAGCAGTTTAGAAAAATAAAAATTAGTGGAGGTCGATTTTTAAAAGACGATTACTAATTGTCCTGAATTAATAACGCATTTACACATGCATGCAAATTTTTTGAGAAATAATGATTCATAAGAATCCTATTGTTATAAAATAGAAAAAAATATTATCTACCCTAAGATTTTGCCTGAACTTTTAAGACTAGACAGATCATCTAGGAGTTTTTATAGACCATTTCCATGAAAGCTCATCAACTTCATATTCCTGATTGCCAAGTATAATGAAAATATACAACATATCCTCTGAAAATAAGTACTTGTGCTAAAAGACTTTTTATCTGGAAATGAAATATTATGCTTAGAACTCGAGCGAACATTTTTATACGATAATTATTGCAACGATAGATCATCACGACGTCGCAATAGCGCACATAGTTTCCCGTTGTTGTTTTTTTTTGGGCGGAAAAATTTAGCACATTTATCATTTTGAAGTAAATGTATATAATAACGTTACTAGGGCCGTATTTTCACCAATGGGCAACATTATATTAGTATAAAAATTATTTTTTTAATTATTACGGTCTGTCTTCCATAGAGATCAAGTTTACACTTAATTTTGAATACGCTGTGAAAACTTATATTTTTACAAAGTGTAGCTTAATTCTGGCTTTTTTTGCAAAGAAACAGCATATCAACCAGATATTTTAAAATTATAACGACTAGCCAAGGAAACACTTCGATATTGTTGACTTTTATAAGTTCATATAGGAATAATTGTATAAGCAGTATTGAAAATAACTGGCAAAAATGTACATTTTATAACCGTTTGTGTCCTCCGTTTTTTTTTAACCAAAAACATTTATCGCCTTGTTTCGTCCACGTACACGTTTGGACCTATTATGCACCACCATTGTAAATGTTAGCATAATTATGTTAAGTAAACTTAACATCTAGTAGTATATATCTAATAGGTGGAATAATAGCTTGAGCATTTTTACTATGGTGCTTTTAAGTTTGCTTGCAACATAAGCTCGTTCTTCCCATTGATTTATGTCAATTTGCTAACCTCTTCATCCTTCGCAACCTTATCTTGCCTGTAAAATAACACTTACATTTATGTGAGTTAGTAGGTTACCAAGATTAACTCAAAAACAATGTGAAGAGTTGCTGAACTTGTGTGAAAAGAAATGAAGTAACCCATGACACAAGACTAAGCAATATAAAGTAACTAAATTTCTACAGTTACGGAACGTAGGTACTTGCCATTCAAATTAGTTCCTTGGGGTCTGGGCCTGCAAAAATTCTACACTAATGACCATATGCCAATAAAAATAGTATTTCGGTTAGTGTGAGCCATCTAGGTTAGTTTGGGTTATCTAGGGGTGTTGTGCATTTTTCGAGAATCGGAAAATCATTGTGGGCGAAAATATTCCCCGATTCCCCGGTTTTGAGGAAATCCCAAACTAACCTTAAAAACTGCGTGTTTAATTAATGCATACTAGTATCATTGACGAGAGCAAAGAGGGACATAACGATCAAATCAAGAACAAGCTTCTCAACTATCCTAATGGATCTGTTGTCAAAGCTGTCAATCAGGGTTTCTCAAAAATGTCAATCCTACGACTGACTAAAGATGATGGCTAAATAGCGAAAACGGCCAAAGAAAAGTCAACATTTTTGCCGAAATGTTTGCATCAAATTCTCTCTTAGATCCTAATGCAAAGTCTCCCTCAACTATCCCGAGAGTGGATTACTTAATGCCAGGTCTGGTATTTCGCCAACTCGAAGTGAAAGGAATACCCAAAGCCTAGGTCCTAACAAGGCCACAAGACCGCAGCGTTTCCGCAATAGTGTTTAAGAAATGTGCTTCTGAAGTAACAACTCC
Organism: Pissodes strobi; assembly: GCA_016904865.1. Lineage (NCBI taxonomy): Eukaryota > Metazoa > Arthropoda > Insecta > Coleoptera > Curculionidae > Pissodes > Pissodes strobi. The sequence goes on from MU181993.1 coordinate 93,101, forward strand.
ACTATGCGGTCTTTTCTCCCTATCATCAAAGACAATTTACAACTGTGTATTGTCTTTGCTATCATATAGAAGTGCATGCTTTCCTTCTACCTGTAAATGCACTCAGGTGCAACCAATCTTGAAGAAAGTTAAATAAAAACGATTCCAAATAACTACAGTCTAATTGCCATAGTTCGTCATGCCCAGAGTCATGGAGAAACTGATCAACCAACAGCTCTTAAAATATCTCGAATAGGCAGGCTTCATAGGCAATCGCCAGTATGGCTTTCGCAAGCATATATCAACGGAAGATACTCTGACTTACGTGACCTACCTGTGGACCAAAGCCATTGAGAGCTACGGCGAATCTCGTGCAGTGGCTCTCGACATATTGAAAGCATTTGATAGGGTATGGCATGATGGATTGTTAAGCAAGTTGACAGCATACGGGCTCCCACCAGCACTGCTTCTAGGGCTTTCCAATTTCTTAAAGGGATCGAAGCAATAAGGCAGGTATCGCAGGACATAACTTATCAATGATAGGACAATCACTGACTCTGGCCCCATCCATAAGCTTCCTGGGCATCAACGTAAAAAACAACGTGTCTTGGCGTAATTACATCACCAAAATCGCCAGCAGCACTCTATAGAGCGAAAAAGTTCTATACACCTCGTCAGCAGTAAGACCATCTCTGGAATACTGTTCCCATGTGTGGAGCTCGGCACCGAAGCACTTGCTCAAGATATTAGACTCCATACAGAGGAGAGCAGTCCGACATGTGGACGACCCAGAGCTAAAGCCCTTAATAGCCTTAAATATTAATGAAAAGTGGCGGAAATATGTCTTTACTATCGATACTACTACGGAAGGTGTTCGAACGACCTGGCACTTATAATTCCGCCCAGAGTTGTGCCAAACATACACACCCGTCAGACACAAGCTGCTCATCAACATACGATTCAGTTGCGAACACCTAGGATGCCACTGTTTGGGGGAGGGACCCCTTTGTCTGGAGGACTGCCTCGCCACTGTTTATAGACTTTGATATAGCCACGAATTTATGGCGCCGCCGCCGCTGGCTTATGACGATGGCCAGCATGCCGAGCATGTCTTACATCAAATGGAGTCTTTAAAATGATAGGATCAAAGTGGCCAAATATTCATGAATGACGTCATGGTCGGGAACTTGTGTTGAGTGCGAGGTCGGTCTCGGGAAAATATACGAGGTGCCGCGCCCCTAAAAATGTCATTGCTCAAGTCCACGATGTTAGCTATATTCTTGGAATCCCCAGCTAAACTGGAAGTGGATTGCAGAATGAACTTATGATTTTCTTATGGAGATTTACGTGGAAAAGAGGCCGAAATTGAGGCTCAACCGTCATAGCATTTTTATTTTCATATTATTCTCGTCCGATACCATTCAGGCCTCGAGAACGCGTTTTTTCATTAGGTATCCTGGCACAGCTTTCTTAAGACTGCTTTCAATAGAGCAAAGGTACGACTTACTTTAAATAATTTCCCTACAACTCGGTAAAGGGTGGCGGTAATTCATGCATCTCATAATTATTTTACTGGATAGCAAAAAGGGCACTAAGATTGGAATATAGCCCTATTACCAAACTGACTGCATCGATCTAAAATAAAGTAACATCAGCATATCAAGAGTTATTGTGTCTCGGATAGATCTAATGAGGTAAGATAGAGTGCTGACCTTGGGATATACTAAGACTATACATGTCTCCCAGGAGGACTCTTAATAACTTTATTTGGTCGTGGATTGTATTGTGTTATTTATTTTTTTATGATAGGTTTGCCAAGAATCTCACCAATAGATTTTTGGTGAGTTAAGATGAAACCGTTGCTTTTACACGAGTTGCATTGTATCCTTAAAGCACTATAACTTACTTACTTACTTACTCCATGGCTCTACGACCCGGGTTGGGTTTTGGCCGACTGTACTATTCGCCTCCACTGCTGCCGATCTTCCATCAATACTGGGTCGTAATCCACTCCGATGGTCCTTAGGTCCGCCTTGATGTTGTCCCGCCATCTCATTCGGGGGCGTCCCAATGGTCTTCGTCCCATTGGCGCTCCTTCCCAGGCCAGTTTTACCATCCGTGTGTCAGGTTTTCTTTGCACTTGCCCCGCCCACCTCTGCCTCCTCGCCTTTACCTCCTTCACAATATCTGCATCCCAAAGTTTAACATGCAATATGCTGTCGTATGCTTGTCTGAAGTCCTCGAAAAGATGATGGACGTCCCGGTTGAATTCCCAGAATTTTTCCAGCAACTGCCTTATTCTAAAAATTTGATCCACCGTTGATCTGTTACTTCGGAAACCGCACTGATAGTCTCCAATGTTTTCTTCCGCAATTGATTTTAGGCGTTCCAGGACTATGTTGGCTAGGATTTTGCATGCAGTGGTGATGAGGGAGATTCCTCCTGCACTTCATTTTGTCTCCTTTTTGTGTATGGAGACAATTATGCTTTCCTTCCATTCATTTGGTATTGTTTCATCTTCCCATATTAATAGGATGAGTATATGTATGGGTCTGTGTAATGTCTCCCCTTCATTCTTGATACATTCAGAGGACAGAAGGAAAGTCGTTGTTAATGTTCAGAAGTGTATCAAAATACTGTTTCCATTCTCCAATCAATTAATTTTTGTCGCTTGTTAAGTTGCCATGCTCCTGATCATTATTTCGCCTCTAGGTTGGAATCCTTTTTTATGTTTGATAGTTCTTGAAAGAACTTTCTTGGACGGTTGCTTAGGCGGTCTTGTTCCAGTTCTTGAAGCACTATAATCCTTATGAATAAACCCTTCCAAAAATGGAAGGAGGAGATTTGTGCCATCCGGCCATTTTTATTTGTGGTAGGGTATACCTTGGCTAGTATTTTCATGAAGATTATAAGGAAATTAATTTTCCTAATGTGATAAATTCTACATATTCCAGAATGGTAGCGTCGGTAGATTTTTCGTTCATTCGGTATTTCTATTAATACTTTATGTCGCTTAAGAAATGCCTAAGAACTTACTTTGAGCACTTACTAGACGGTAATATTTTATATCCTCTCAAGATCCTTTAATTTCAAAAATAGGTAAACTTCTGTATCTATGAACAAGTTAATTATAAATGATAGCGAGTATCTATAACTGTTTTGCTTTAGAATGGTGCCAGTTATATTGTCAGTTTTGGCATGTCCAGTAATGAAAATTATTTCTGCTGTTTTAGGCATATACTGAAGAATTCTAATCTTGTCTTTGTTGCTCAAATGCGACGCTATTTTATATTTGAGCGAATGACATTTATGTTATTCAAAATTCTTCAAAGCATTTTCTGCATCCTTGATTAAGTTTCCTGTATTGTATAAAAATAAAAAATCGTGTGTGCTTAAAGACTGCACCATAGAAGTCAACTCCAAGACGCACAAATTTGCTCCAAATTATTCGGTTTTATGTGATGATGCCTCGTGTTAAAACTCGAAATAGTGGAAAGTTAAAATTCGACTAGCTCACCCTGTATAAAAAACATCATCATTTTTATTTTTGTATAAAAATATTTTTTCATAATACCTAACTGAAAACTATCATTTTCGACGTCTCTGTAGAGCAAAGAAAGGAAGTCTTTTCGGTGCGACCGCACAGGAAAAGATTTCCCGCTCCCTAATTAGGGAGCGGGAAAAGTTTTCCCGTTCCCTACTTTTAAGTTGTAAATTTGCAGTTATTTAGTCATAAAATAAGCATAAAGTATAACAAATTGTCCAGAAAATGTTATTAAAACTAATTAATTTTTTCGACAGTTATCGTATATCAAAGCAACATTTTGATAAATTGCGCATGTAACTTAATAATTCGGAAACGGAAAATCGAATCGGCCAAAAACAAATGACCGATGCGACGGTCATTTGTTTTTTTGCGGTACGATTTTGCTTTGATATACGATACTGCAAGTGTTGCCTAAACACGCGCCAGATCTCAAATTTTCACTCGCAGACGTTTTCGGGAAAATATGATTAACGTAAACATAGACGATTATTACGCATTACATAACGGCTCAGTTTCACCACCCAGGAAAAAAATTGCTGAACGTTCCTTAAAAGTTTTCATTTCAATTATATACATATATTTAAAAAGTAAATGATAAAATTTTATGTGATTTAAAAAATATAATTTGTTATTTTGAAATTTACCCACCCATCTCAAATGTAAAAGAATTTGAGCATATCATTTAACTTAGCCAAGACGTAGGTATGTTTGCTTCAAATCAAGCATCAAATTGTAAATATATTAGAAAGCACTTAAACTTAGAGCTTTAATCCTGGATAACAAGCGTCTTTTCTTAGAAAGCTTTATATTTACTTTTTCCTTTTTAAAAATTCATGATTTTTTAGCTTTGTGTGTGCTTTTTGGTAACTAAATATCCCCTGCTATTCAATTACCACAATTATCATTGTATTGCAAAAACTTGTCGCTGATATTATCTATAAAATAAGTCTTTTAAATGAGGGTTTAAACGCCAATATCTCTAAAATTGCTGAATTTAAAAAGTTAATGATAAAAATTTTTTTTATTTGTTTATTTATTTATTTACCCACTGTATCAACAGCAGTGGCCTACAAAAATGAGAATTTGTTTGAGTGAAAACTTACCCACTGCAATATTCTTAAATTTAGAAAGAGCAGTGAAATCAATATCTATCTTAAAAGTGTAAAAATATATATATTTCTCCTACGGTCTTTTAGCGATATGCGGTAAAAAATTTCTAACAAATATTCATTGTTACAACCGTGTTGAGGGTACTATCATCTTTTGTGAAAAACGTATGCTGTATAAATTTGCGTTGGTCCCACTCAATGCAATCCATCCAGGAGACCATATTGCACTGCCATACTCGATCCTGGGAAGCACCAATGCATCAAATAACTAGACTATTTTCTATACAAAAGCGGCTAGAATTTGTAACTACAAAACTCATCGCTTTCATTGCCTTCTGGATTCTAATCATTATATGCCCATTCGAATCAAAAATTATTCCCCAAACATGTTGGTGCTGTCATTCACTTGGTAGTTACAGTTCAAAACCATTACGAGTATAATACATACAGGAATACTTACTAACACTCAAATTAAAGGCATTTACTCACACCAGTTGGATACATCGCAGAAATCGGACTGAAGTTTATCACTGCGATTTAAGGAATCGATCTTTAAAAAGAGTTTAAGGAGCAAAGAGAACTGCCATCGAGTGCTGTCAGTACAGCATCCACAATTTCATTTATTGTTACCAAAAAAACGTTCCGTACAGCATATCCGATGTACTTTTGTAAATTACATAATCTACAAGCCGTGATTTCGACGTATTGTTTAAGCTACGATTCCAATAAATTCGCAAAGTTAGGACTGACATTCATTTAAGAAAGTGCTTTCAAGAGAATACAGTGTCTAACGCTATCAAAGGCCTTCTCCATATCTATATAGATCACATCTACCTGACTTTTAGGTTTGAGTGCTTCATGAAGATATTTGGAAAAAATTGAAAAACTGCTGAAAGTTGACCTTTTTGCATAACGTATATTTAAGGGGCGACATTCTCACAGATTTGGTTAAAAATTAAATACTCAAAAAACCTTTTAAAATACAGAGAGAATACTTATTGGGCGGTATTTATTTATCCCATCTCTTGAACCGTTGTTACATATGGGTATTAACTTGGATATTTTCCAACTCTTAGGATAAGTAGATGTTTTCAAACAAAGGTTGAAGATAATATGTGAGGTTCTGAAAGATAATCTCTACAACCATTCACAATAAGAATGAATATACACACAAATACCGTGAGAACCATTAGCCCTATTACCCTTGATCTTATTTATACCCTTTTTACTTTATCCATGGTGAGTATCTGTCACAGAAATATGATTTGTACTATTGACCAGTGCAGTTGTAGGAACCACCCTTAACTGCAAATACAGAACGGAAGAAAGGAGCAACTCCCCCAACTGGACTATGTATGCGCTTGAAAATCTCCCCTTCATGACTCATCTCATCACTAATATCACGATACTTCCCTTGGCTTTTAACATATGGCCAACAATATTTTTGGTTGCATTTTAAAGATTGCTCAATATCTCATAGGTACACACTGGGCGTCAAATGAAATTTGATTTGGCGGCTCGCCTAAAAAAAATAGATTTACTTTTCCAAAATAATAATTTTGTCATCTTTGCTAAATATGATTAAATATTTTTGTTTAAGTTTAATTTGTTTAATAATATAGGAATTGAACTATAGAGGATATTTGCGTTTATCTCTGTCGAAAATTTCATTTAAAGAGCCATGGATCTGATTAATGATCGGGATTTTAGATATTTAATTGTTTGTTTAATTATTATATGCAATTATTTTATGCAAACTATTGGGATATTTTCAAAACTAATCGAGATTGAATAAATGTCAAAACATATGAGACATTAGGGTCATACCGCTCACCTCACTTAACAATATCTTTAAACGAAAACTCAATTTTCTGAATATAGTACTATATCTCAACTTTCAAGTTTGCTTAACATACTATAGACGATTAAAGATAGTGTTTTACTACGCCGTTTTTTTAGTAGCTTTTTATTAAAAATGGATGGTGCAGTCCCGCCGACATGCTTTTTAAAACAGAACTTTAAAAGTCACATTTAACTGGGTCGTTAGTCGCTATAATCATCTTTGGGTTTTAAACATTTATTTTTAGGGGGAAGTTTTCAAGTACCTGAGAGTTCCGAATGAACCTCTTAAGGATTTTGAAGAATATGGCACAAAATATCATTTAGAATATGATTAAGAGCCAAGATAAAAATTGTTTTGAAATGAATAATATTAAAAAAGTAAAAATTTATATAACTGTAATAAATATCACTTAATGAAATTTGAAAATACATAACTATGTCAAATAATTTTTTCAGTGGAAATTATTACGTTGTATAATCAGTCAGTTATAGTTTGGTGAGAAGAACTAAGAGACGCCAAAGTCAGATTAATAAAAACTATATCCTTTGAAAATGAGTAACTATTTTAGGATATTAGGTACTTACTCTCATATGACAAATTAAGCAGTTAAAAATGTTTGGATTCCGACTCTGGCTATTTCACCGGACATGAAATACTTATATAAATTTCTGGAAGAAACTTCATGCAGAAAATGATTGCGGCATAAATATTAAATTTTTAATACGGAACAGGGATGATTTATGACCGAAAATTAAGCTCGTAGGAAATTTCCTGAATGTCTTGCTTTTAAAGGAGCATGACAAATGTATTCCATAAGTGTGCTTTCTTATGAAAGTAGGTTTCGATTAGCCTAGCAAAATATTCTTTTCACTGCTATAAGAAATATGTTTGTTCACGTCTTTCACGATACGCTGTTGAAAATTCAAATTTGTGGAAGAAATGCCTGTATTGCTGAAAATAATTCCTTATAGCTAACAATATAGTGTGCAAAAACTGAGGCATAACTATTACGTATTACAGGCTAATCTAGTTACATTGCATATGTTTGAGCTACTTGTAAAGTTTGTGTTAGTTTTGCTGAAACATCCATAGATATATTTAGCCGTATTTGCTGCTCATCAATCGAGTCAATAAAACAAAAGAAGTATGAATTTAACACTCTCCTTAAGCGTAGGGTGCTTATTATGTAACACATATATTTGTTAATTGCTGAACAGGTGGTCCATATGCCAGGTTCAATCATCAGTTTCAATTTTATTTAAAGGCTTGGGTCTATGTGTTGCGAGTTAGGTGAAGGCGCCACTAAATTTTTAACTAGGAACATATCAGTGATTTTTACACATTGAAATCAGGGCAGTAAAATTTAGAAACATACCTTACGATGTACGTTTGATGCTAATTTACCAAAATAAACATCGCAATTCCAATTTAAACTATTTATTTAAATATGAATATTTCCCTCATGTATAAAAAATCCCATTAGAGGAGTGCAATTCTCGGAAAATTACAGCGATAATTGCACTGTAGAAACCGAAAGAGCACAGCGATAATTGCATCGTACGTATCTATGGTAATTCCATTGTAAACTTGAGAGCGACAATTTATAAATAACGTCAAAGTCAAGTGAATATATATTATTAAAAATGTCTCGTTTCGGATTTAAAATATCGTATTTTTTCGTCTCTGTACTTTGTTTACAGTTACATGTACGTTTTTGTATTAAAAAAAAAAGAATAAAAAGATATTTTTTTAAACCATGTCCTTATTCGGAGAGTCTCGAGCGATTGCGTTGGAGTGCGACAGAGTTTGGCATGACGGGCTGCTCAACAAACTGCCGTCCTTGGGACTGCCCGCCTCTCTCTGCAGCTGGCTGGCCAGTTTCCTTAAGAACCGATCCATACACGTTGCAGTCGATGGACACATCTCGGACATTCACCATCAACGCGGGCGTGCCTCAGGGCGCAATACTTTCACCAACTCTGTTCCTCATCTATATTAATGACCTGCTGATCGAAACGAATAATCCTGTTTACAGTTTTGCAGATGACAGTACTTTTGTCTCCCACTTTAGATCGGAAAAACTCTTACCAACGACTGAGACGCATCACCGCAGACAGGAGCAGATTACAGCAATTACTCAAGACCTGAAGAAAGTTCAAACTTGGGGCGACCGAAATTTGGTCCAGTTCAATGCAGCAAAGACCCAAGCAGCAACGTTTACTAAGAGGGCCAATACAGTGGGTCCTGACATCATTATGGCAGGATCGACCATTCCTTCATCCTCGTCAATCGGGCTGCTGGGTGTCTCGGTCAACAGCAATATGTCATGGCATGACCATGTTGCTAACATCGCAAAATCAGCCTCCCAGAAGCTTGGTGCGCTATTTCGCAACAAAAAACTCTATACACCGCAGCAGTTGCTCTTGCTGTACAAAGCGCAAATAAGACCGTGCTTAGAATATTGCTCACATAGCTGGGGTGCCGCACCAAAGCATACACTAAAGCTGCTGGATTCCATTCAGAAGAGGGCTGTGCGGAGTTAACCCGGAATCTGGATAGTCTGGAACATCGCAGACATGTGGCCGACATGTCTCTGCTTTACAGATACTTTCACCGCAGATATTCCCAGGATTTGGCCCGCATAATCCCGCCCCTGGCAACTCCTGTCAGACAGTCCCGACAGACGGCAGGAGCGCACCAGTTCGTCGTACAACTAGAAACACCTAGAACATCGCTTTACCAGAACTCCTTTGTCTGTCGCACTGCATCACTGTGGAACTCACTTCCAGGACATCTGTTTCCCACTAATTACAACCTACAAATATTGAAGAACCGTGTCAATCAACATCTTCGCACACACACCGCTCGTCGAGCGCCATAGGATCACCCTTTAGTGTGTGTGCCACTGCCATAAAAAAAAAATCGGGAAATATTTCACCCAATTACACTCGTGCATCAAAATAACCAGATAATTTTGCATTCGAGCGTGTTGTCTTAGAAAAACTGCATTCGGTCATTTTCATATTTTGGAAAAAGAGCCCTCCACCTTCGGTGTCAGGCTCTTTCTCCAAAATATGAAAATGAACTCATGCAGTTTTTAGACAACACGTTGTCATGCAAAATTATCGGTAATTTTGATGCACAGCTACTTAAAAAACAATTATGTTTTATCTCAAGTTAATTTGGCGTTATGGGGACGCCCATAAACTAAAGAGAATATTTTATTATAAGGTATTCCACCTATATTATCAGAATGTCAAATTAAACGAAATAAGATACTAAGTTCTAATCTAGGTATTATAACATTAATATTATCCAATTCCTATTTGGCAATAATTCCAACTAAATGTTGAATTCTTAAAGGTCGGACTAAACGCAGTCAATCACGAAACACTATAAATAGGAAGTATTTTACTCACCTAACATACAAAATCAATAACATAACCAATGAAGTAAGTAGGTATAGACTTAGCCGGTAAATATCAAGTGTTAAATGAAGTGAGTACAAAGCTAAGCTAAATGAATCTCTTGACAGCGATAATATCATTATATGAATAAAAAGTTAACTAAGGCACACTAAATCAATAAGATAACTAATGAGCTAATAAATATAGATATAAATGGTAAGTATCTATAAGTAAAACGAATTAGTTATTAAACTAAACTAATCTAAATGAATCTCATGGCAGCGATAGTATCTATCTACTAGACATCTGTTAAATCAGTGAATTACACTATATAGTACGTATATATAAACCTAGCCGGTAAGAACTTACGGTTAAAATGAATTGAGCTCAGTTCAATGCCGATTTTCAGCCGAAAACCTAAAATTACAAATTGCAGCTAAATAAACATAAATCAATTAACTGTTATGACCTTAACAAAATAAATTATCCACTCGCGATAATATCAGACATAATAAAAAAATAAGTATCTCCACAGCGACTATGAAAAAAAGAAAATATATATATGACACGCGATATTAGATAACCTACGGCTTTTTAAATGTAAGTTCGATAAGCAAAATGACAAGATCAGTAAACGAAAAATAATGATAATATAAAATATAGACGGCAAAAAACCTAAAGTCGTTTAACGGTAAGAATGGAAGGTACACCACTGGATTCCACATCACAAGAAATTTTGCCTATTTTAAAAGTTATCACCATCGAGATTATCTTCATTGCATTAGTCTACCATTTTGTTACACCTTTCATATTAAAAAAAACAGTCCTCACTTTTCTTTTGCCCGAGTTTTGTTGTAACTGCTTTCGCTTAGCTCCTCGTGCAATATTCGATGAGGTAATAGGTCTGTTCTAGCAGCGATTTCAAACGGTTTCAAACCGTCCGGAGTTTGCGCATAACGATATAAGCGTCGCTTATATGGCTATGCGCAAACTCCGTACGGTTTGGAACCGTTTGAAATCGCTGCTAGAACAAACCTAATAATAACCCTACATATTTAGTATATCAAAAGTTGGGTAGTATCTCAAAATCGGGCGGACCTAGAGGAAAGCATGGTGCTCCACTGGATTCCACATGAAAAACTCTACTCTATTTCACATAATGAAATTTCGAGGGGGAATCACAAAAGTTTAATTTTTTAAATTTGCTCTTTATTTCAAAAACAAAAAAGTATGGAAATTCTGATTGCGCCATCTTCCTTTTCACGAAGAAGACGTACAGTTATATCTAAATCGTAGCCCTAGAACACGATTGGTGCAAGTAAACCGCACCTAAAAGCATCTTAGTTTGGGTTTCCGTTAAAAAACAGCAAAGTTGATACTATTTGATCCAGTTTTTGCTCGAAGTCTTAAAGCGGAAGGTAGCTCTTATTATTCTTTGCCAGGAAGATAATGACTGTAGAAAAATCTCTTTAATATGACTGTAGAAAAACTCTTTAATTTCAGTTGGCTCATCTGATTATATTTGGAATATTATTGGCAATTATAGCATAAGTGTATCAAAATTACGGATATCTTTGCCTGACAACATGTTCTCTAGAAACGGCATAAGCTTATTTTCATATAGCGGGTTAGAAGAAGGGGGAAGACTTTTCTCCACAAATGAAAATGCCAATCTTTGGTTTAAGAGTTATGCATTTCGATGAGTTCACTCATCATCAGCATCATCAAATGCATAACTCTTAAACCAAAGATTGGCATTTTCATTTGTGGAGAAAAGTCTTCCCCCTTCTTCTAACCTGCTATAATAGCAACTCCACTTCAAAAATGGACTTCTGCTTACAAATTATTTTCATATGCTGCGAAAGAGCCCGACACCGAAGGTGAGGAGTTTGTTTCAAAATATATGAAAATGGACGAATACAGAAAACATGCAAAAAATCAATACAAACAATATATTTTTCAAAAGTAAAAAATTACAAGAATTATGATTAAATACATAGTTAAAATAAGGATTTCTCTTTTCATTTGCTATAGCTTCCGATCTCTGTACGGCAATATTTTCGATCATATTTGTGGTAGAAAGTTCTGGTTCCAGAAAATTATTATTATTACTATCCCTCAGGGTGGCCTTCATTCATTTGAAGATATGGGGTAATTAGCTTTGCAGTGAAGTGTCCTGTTATTGTAAGAATTTCTAGTTCTTTTATGTTTTCTGTAGCCAGCTTGGACACAGCTGTCGCACTCAATGAACGATTTGTAATTTTTTCCTTTTCTATTCTTAACCCTGCTTTTTTACTCGGTTGAACTTTCAGATAACACTTAAATTTCGTTCTGCAGGGATATCTAAATAAAAATTTTCATTTCTCTAAACTGGATTTACTGTTAAAAAGAATTGTTCACTATTTATTTCTTGCCTCTTCTTCTAAAGCTTTTATATAGTCGTACTGGTCAGATATCTGGATTTTGGTTGCACCGAATACTCACTTGGAAGAAGCGCAAGGTTTATCACTTCCTCGAATGGTCTTACTAAAAATTGGGTTACAATGAATTCGGCCAGCTCTGTCTCCTTCGTTATGAAGTTCTTCCTTAAAGTAGCTGACCAAACATTTTACCCTTTCTCTTCCTCTCTAAGTTAGTTCAAATGACAAAAAAAAACTTTTTCTGGATTATCTTCATTTTCTTACATTCTCCATATCAGAAAAAGAACAGCGCCCAACTTTCTTTTCTCCGAATTTTGTTGTAAATGTTTTTTAGTTCCTTTTGCATTACGCGCTGTCAAACTCAATATCCGTAAATTTTGGGGGTGTTAAAGGTAATGTTAAAATCTTTATGATATTTTTCCATTTTTTTCCATTAGCTATTTGGCCGTTACGTTCCATTTTGTCTTCACAGTATTTTCTTTGTAATCTTGACCATTTAGTTGCCACGTATTCAACGCCCATTCCTTTAATATGTCCGCTAACTGGGAATGCTTGTGTTGTAGTTGTATTTTAGCTTATTGATAAAGGATATAAACTGGCGCCATATACACTGCCGACTTTTTTTTTGTATTTTTTGGTTCATTTTCATCTACTATTTTATTTTTTTTCTTTATGAAATTCAAAGAAGTTTCTTCAACACAAAATATTGTTGTTTATCGTAACCATAGATGCTAGCTATGTAAAAAAGTTATATTATACAAAATAAGAACCTGCCGAGTTTTCATCGATGATCTGCCGGGCAATTACCGCTATAATTTTTCGAAAAATGCACTGCTCGTATGGGATTTTTATATATGAGGGAAAAATCATTTTGATTAGCTAAAGGGTTGCGTATTCAGTAAGCTATTTTTATTAGGGTTGCATATGAAGTAAGTTATTTTTAAATAAGGTTGCTTTATTTATCATGCTGTATAATATACAGTGACTAGCATAAATGCTGATAAATATTACTTTTGGTTTTCATTTACAGGAATTGGTGAATTTGTGTTATGCACCGACGACAATACATTATTGTTCTATTTAGGGACCAAGGTAATATTTAGGTGCAGAAAGTTTTAAGCGCACAGGTTCTAATCAGTATTATTCTGATGATTATTATTTTTCTTGAGAGATGTAGCGCGTTATAAATAGCACAAACCGATTTTTTGCAAAATAAAGAAATAACAATTGCCAGTATCGATACTTTTCTGATATCTGTGTCGGTAAATCAATATGGCATCAGCAGAAAATGTAAACGTCAACTTTTTGTTAAATGAAGAGTTATAAACGTTTTGCGGCGTTGGCGACAGCTATTTTATATTTGACGCAGCAGCAGCGCAACAATTCATGACGATATCGTTATCAGATCAGCCGCCAATATTCACTTTAGTTTATCCGAATATGGGTTTTCCCTGACTGAGTCCTGTATTTAATTTTTTGATCGGGACTTTTTTGTTAATATTCTGAAGTGTTATGCAATTTATTAACTATTAATAATTCAATACTACTGATGATACTACTTTTGTTGTTGAACTGTTGCCATATTCATAATGTCCCACCTATCTGATCAATATGCTCGAAATACTATAATTGGGATATTATGTGTCTGCATTTCAATCAAAATTTAAAATATTTACCATGTCATTTACTGTTAAGTACCTACCGAGATTAATCCAACAAACCATTCGTTATATACGGCGATATTTTAATCCAAAGAAGCCACAGAGCCCACATCGGCAAAGGCAGGATTTAACGTCTTTCTGATGTAATTTTGATTGTACTAATTTTGCCTTAATAAGTATTTTAAATGAACAGTCAGCCGAAAGCTTTCAGAAACGGCGGAGCTTTATCTTAGAGTTTCTCTGCGTTTAAATTTTATTATATTATTATATAATTCTTAATAAACAATTTATCATTAACTACGCTCAGTCCGAATGCATCACTTCTTATTGCCTGAGAGCAAAATCTTATTTAAATCTGTACGGCAGAATAAGGCAATCGAGTAAATCGGTTTTTGATTGTCAAGGTAATTTACTTTTTTTTTAAAATTAGCACCCTCAAACATTTTAATCTAGATATTTCTCCTACATATACTTTTAGCTCCAGTCTGTATGGTTTTCTATTCATTTTCTTCAAATCGAGAATGCCAATTTTTTGAATATCACTGAACAAACACGCAAAAATCAGTGCGATAATCTGATTAGATTCAGAAATTTATGTTAACCAAGCTTTCCCAAATACTCTTCGATAGGTGTTGCAACAATCGCATCTATTATCTCCATCAGGAAGCCACAGGAAAATTGAGCTTCTATCTAATCTTTTTGCAGTGCCATTCTTCCGAATATTAGTCTTATCTAAAATAGATAGAGAATTTCTTTCCGTTGTCGGTATAAACAGTGTGAAGTTTTTTTTCTTTTTTTTATAGATCTTCTAAAAGGCTGGTCGCAATATTTCAAACGGGTAGTCTTTTTTACAGCACATCTATATTAACTCACATTTTTTTTAGCTTTTGAGTATAACAGTCCTAATATATCAATCCATTTAACTTTAAAGGTAGCCACGCCATTTACCCTTTCCATATTTCTTATAAATGACACACTCCACACTCCACCTGAGCGAGGATTTGCAAATGATTGGAACAGCTCTCACTGAGGAAGAAAATATGTGGCGCAAGAAAATAAGGTTGTACTATGTTTTTCAAATATACAAATCTTTTTATTGCATGCCAATCGATAACTTTCCTTCCCTATTACTTTCTCTTCCTAATGACGCGAAAATATTCAACATGACAAAACTCAACACTTTTTTGTCGTATCTCAAATTAACGGTAACTGGATAATAGGAGGGAAGAATTATAGGTAACTGGAAATTATTTGAATCTCGGATATATTAATTGTAAGCCTTAGTACTCCACGCCTATAAAAAATAGCAAACGTGTAAACAACTTTTTTCTTCAAACGTCAGTAAATCCGTCATTATTCGACTGTGTAGGCGACCGTGAAGTTTCGTTTTTCCTCCGCCGGAGCTTTACTTTTCACTTTTCCGCCGGCGGAGGTAAAAGTGTTATCATAGCAACATAGATACAAGATACAAACAGGCAACAAAATAAGCGTCAACAACTCAAGATTTATTAAACTACAATTTGTATTTATCACACAATTTGTGACTGCATTTCTAAAAATCACTAATTTAGGAACAAATTGGTTATTATTTAATCGAACTTACTCAATAACTGCTTATCAATACGGAATTAAAACGCAATCGAAGACGCAATTTTAAAAAAATAGTTATTGTTGACAGTGTCCACTGACAGCTTTATGTGACATTACTATAGCAACAAACTGAGCCTACTCACCGACACCGCACCGGTCTAAGCCGCCTTGCGAACTCACTTATCTTTAATAATAATTATTATTACCATTAAAAAGAGACGTTTTTGCATTAATTCGTCGACATTTGAAGAAAAAACAGCATATTTTATTTGGAGGAAAAGTTACTTTTCATGGCTTGCTCTCTATTACCAGCCTCACTCCGTTCGGCTGTTAAACACGAGCGCGCCATGAAAAGTATTACTTTTCCTCCATATAAAATAATACACTATTTAATCTTAACAACCAGTGAAATTCTTCTATCGAATCATTTAAATAACTGTTCTTCTTTTTTTTAATATTTCATTTAGTAATAATTCATTATCACTTCTTTTAAATTCAAGATGCAAGCATTTAAAAGCAAAGCACTGAGTCCATAGTTGGAAAGATTTCATAATACCATGACCTCTCTTTAATATTTGCAAATAAATAACGGATATTTCTTTTTTTGATATCACATTTTGATCAAAGATATCTTACCGGTGTTTGGGAACTGTTTGTTTTTGAAAATTGGTCAAATAGGACATTTTTATAATTTTGATTTAATTGCAAATGTCGCTGAAATCCCAATTGGTGAAGGATTTGCAAGGGTTTTACTTCCAGGGACGTGATCCCCATACGTGTATTTTCTTATGTCTAGTATCCTGTTCCAATTAAATGATTTCTATACTTCATTTCTCGTCCTACTCAACCTTAAAAATGCTTAGGATATCATTTTCTAAAATAGAATATCTCTACAACTTTAGATCACATTAATGATCTTCCTTCATGATTTCATTGAACTTATTGAAAAATCGTCTAATGCTGAAATATCATTTACGATGGCTATACAGTTATCAGCTGGTGGCTATTATCCAACTCATACAGCTACTTGGCTGTACCCAATTAAGCTATTACTGCTTCCTGGAAGCTGCACATCACGCCATGGTGAGTCGTCAACACTTCATCAAAAAGGTCTCAAACAGGCGGGAATAAGCCTGGAGAAACTCTCTAGG
This sequence comes from Pissodes strobi, assembly GCA_016904865.1. NCBI lineage: Eukaryota > Metazoa > Arthropoda > Insecta > Coleoptera > Curculionidae > Pissodes > Pissodes strobi. Next base: position 109,808 of record MU181993.1, read on the forward strand.
CTAGCGAAAGACCGGGTGGAGGAGGGATCCTAGTTAAATTATAATTAATTTTAACTATCTAATATAGAAACACAAAAATATAACATACCTTTTAAAAGGGTAACATAAAATAAATTTACGGGACTATATTGCCGATAACACAAGAAAATATTGACGGCAGACTGCTTGCTAATTTATCTCGTTAGATGAAGAGTATAGTACCAAAAACATAGGCAGTAAAACTTGTTGGTGACCTTCTTACTTCATGTACCGTTAATGATCAACAAAAACTAATTTATTATCTCTTCTCAACCTTGTCTGGACAGTCTTGATTTTTCGATTCGGGAAATCTACGGAACTCACTATAATATCTTATCTATCCCACCATCCCTGGCAACACAAAATGGCAGCCTTTCATTGCTATGTTAATAAGTTACTTAATATACCTCTGTCTACCATTGAATATGGCAAGGAAGTCATTGAACAGATGGCTTTTAAAACCACTTTGATTCTAGTCTTGTTAATTTAATTACTAAAACAAAAGTTAAAAAACATTCTCATAGCTTGCTAGGTAATTCATTCAAAAAATGCTTCTCCATTCCCTTTTTTAACACACAAACGAATGATAAAATTTCCAAAACTATTCGCTATTATGTCAGTAATTCTCTGACCTCTGGGCTACGAGCCCAGCTCTGATCTCTTTTAAAAATAAAAATCAATTACAAACCTTTTTAAATAACACGAAATATAAAATAGACACTCTCTCAAGAAGTGGATTTTATAAGTTGTCATGCAATTCTTGAGAAAGCACCTTTATCGGTAGAACTTGTAGACCACTCAGAGTCTGTATCAGCGAACACATAAATAGGAATCACTCTGCTTTTGGAGAACAGTTGTGAAATAATAACCAAAGTTTCAGTTCTCACTCAAACATCCTGCATAATATCTCATCAAAAAAAATTCTAATAAGCTGGACTTTATGGAGGGTATGGAGATCGACAACGAGCTGCTTATAAACGACCATTGCCTTAACACTCAGGTTAATCTCATCAGATCTTACATTCCATTACACAGGAGACTTCTTGACTGAAGTTCCTTTGTGTCCACATATTTGTGAAGGGAAGAATTTCACTTGATCAAGGACTTACTTTCTTCAATTTTTTTTTCAACAATTTCTAATAAGGGAAAGTTATTTAATTTATTTTCATTCTACAACTCACATTTTGGATGGAGTCAGCCTTGTCTATCTCCTCTACACTGCATCTAAATACCCCTAACAAAATATTTCTTTACCTATCGTCAAATGTTAATTAAGCAACCCAAAAAAAGGGGGGGGGGAGGAAGCTCCAGTGCATCGGGCTGGGTTGGGCTGATGTCTTTTAGTTACTCTTTTAATTAGTTAGGATCTTTCTTTTCTTTTTCAATTTGTTCGAGTTGAGTTAGTCTAGGCTAATATCATCTCTTAATTTAGTCTTCTATTATTCACTTGATTAAGTACTTCCTTCTTTTTTCAAAAACAATTTGCAGGCCATCACTAATGTATTTAATTAAAATTTCAAATATGCATTCGCTAATTCGCTATATAATACTGATCATATCATTTTGTTATTCTCATCTAGCTTAGTGGCTGTACTTTGGGAATACCCTAGACAATTAGATACTATTTATTTTGATCTTCTAAACTTAACGCTTATCTTTTTTAAAATTTGAAATTACAGCCAACTCTTGGCGTATCACTTCCTGCGTCATCAGTCTACGTGCCAAAACTGTCAACAGCCAACAGTGTCGTTTCACCTAAAAACGTGGTTCATACCCCGTTTTTGTTTTAAATTAAATTATGTGAACCCTTTTCTTAAAATGTAACGTACAATCTGTGAAATTTTTATGTCACCCTTGTCGAATTGTTGTTTGTTTATTTTCATGGATATGTTCTTTTTTCCATTGACAAATAATTGATAGAACTTCTACCATTTTCCTTTCATTCTACTCATTAAAAAAATCCCCAAAAAAAATCATTATTCTTAATTTACACTTTTAATTAACCCGTTTCAAATTTTAACAAATTTTGTATCTAAACATAACAATGTCAATTGTATCATTTTCTTTACCTAAAAATTCTGCGGTAGTCTCTGACTTTTCACTAATGAGTGGTTCTTTGACTTACTTTTCAGGTAACACTGTTGATGGCTTAGGCCAAAAGCGCTCTGTTACGCTACTTTAGTCTTATTGGATTAAACATTTTACATGGAATACAAAGGGTGTTTCATTTATTATATTTATCTCAAGATAAATTAATATTAATAATTGACCTAAATATCAAACACTACAAGGATAATATCGCGACTTCAAACCTTGTCTTTTTCTCTACTTACGCGTTCATAGCTCGGGAGAGAAGACCAAGTCAATTGCCAAAAAATATCTTCGACATTCATCAAGAGAACGTTCCAAAATGAAATACGGCTACGAGCCCTTCGGAACTGTATTGGTCAATGCCCGTTGGGGCGTTCCAATATTCCAAAGTATGTTGTAAATTTCAAGATATACATTCTAAGTTCAGGACAGGTATTGCGACGCGCTTTCTGTGTAATAACAATGTTATTATTTTTTTCTTAAAGAAAGAAAATTAAAAGATGTTCAATACTCGTGAAGCTATGACGAGTTCCACCGAGATTAGTAGTAGTGTACACTTACCGAATTCGACCAGATATCCTCCGTTAAAATAAACACCCGGCAAGGTCGGAATGCAAGGCCTTGTAGTAAGTTGTAAAGTGAGCGCGCAATTTGCCCGCTGCTCAATTAACGGGAGAAAGGTTCATTGGGCGCCACCGAGTTCGTTACGGACCAAACTGGAGTCCCCGCGTTATTCGTGGAACCTGCTGCAAGACCCCCGCTCCTCAAGGTAAACCTTGCCGGTAAGAATCGCCAAAAAAAAGTTACCACCAAATCATTCGCAAGGCAGCAGAATTACGTTTAGTAAATTGTGGAAGCAAATAAAACGCCGCAGAAACAATACTATCTCTTTATTTGATAAAGAAAACAAAAAAAAAATCGAAGTAGGCAACAAGAATAGCCCTGAATAAGAGTAAGGAAAAAAGTTGTAAATTGCAATTAGCTATTCGAAAAGTTATATCTATAAATTGAGATACGACAAAGACAATTGTAGGCAGTTTAAAACTAATCAATAAAATTATTTATCTGAGGTTGACCAAAACTCTTTGTTATTAAGGGTAGATAATGGAATTAATGATTCAGCAACAGTCAAGTGCTCCTGAGGGAAGGGAAAAACTCAAGTTGAGTTTTGTCTACCGCGCGGGATCGTGATCACGTAAACCGTAGAGATAAAAGGGGCGCAAATACAACCAGAGTTACGTTACCAACTCAAAAAGAGACAATTATTTCATAACAAACATTTAAAACTAAAATAATTTAGCACTTAGCTTGCATAGAGGTTTCACCGTCAGGTGACCACAGACGGTTTGTTCCGGAACTCAGCTGGGCGGCCAACCCTCCGACGTCCAACACGTCTAGCTGATCCAATGGACTACCCGATTACTCCAGGCAAGCCAGTTCCCCTAAGTCCAAAACTGCAGCAATTCAGCCAGGTAGGCGGACCATCAAATTCTCGCCTGGTGAAAAGGCTTCCAAACTCTCGCCCGGGGAATGGACCCTAGGAATGGACATTCCCTAGTAATGAGTCACAACGATATGTAAATCGATTGATATTATATACTACCGGGTATTCCCCTTTTTATTTTAAATCAAATTTCAAAAAAATCAACCAAAAGTTAAAAAAACGAAGAATAAATGAGAAAAGAGCACCCCCGTATTAATCTATTAGAACAATCGAAATATATTACAATTATAGCTTAACATTAGTTATGCAAACAGACTAAAAAGATTAAGTTTGCCCAAGGGAAGCCGACATCATCAGTTAAAAATAATATTACAGCTCTTTAGAAAGAGGAAATAAGCAGTCCAAGAATAAGGACTGAGTTTGGTACAGCAAAATAAATGTAAATAATCGTTGAGAACAGTAAATAACAGCAATAGAACAAAATAAAAGATGATTGACTGTAATTAAATAGATTGTTCCTAGTCTGGTACAAATAAAATTCATAACATATCGATAAAATAATTCAAGTAAGATCTAAATAACGAACAAAAGGCACTAAAAATAAAGTTTAATGAAAAATCATACTACACAAATTTGTCAAATAAATGGCCTGACTGACCCTCCACTATTATTATCAAATAAAAAGCATAACTCTTCCCGAACTTTAATAACTCAAGAGAAAAGTTCAAGTACGGACCACATAGCGAAATATAAGCACTAAAATATACTTAAATAAAACCATCGTACTAGACGAATTTGGCAAATAAATGGTCCGAACGAATTTCCAATATTAAAATAAACAAAGCATGCCTCCACCTTTAATTTAATAAATCGAGCATCAAGTTCAATACAGTAAATAAACAACAACGAACGAAAATGTTGCGAAAATTGTAAACTGCATTTAAAAACACGATAGGATGGCTGCTTCCCTTCGCAACGGAAACGAATAATAAACAAAACTGCATAACCTAAACATTAACAACCGAATTTCCCGGTTTAGTATCCAATTAATGGTAGAAATCAACTACCCACATAAATCACTAGAAGTTAATTGCAAGATTAATAGTTAAAATTAAAGATAAAAACAATAATTCCCCATTGCATTGATTCCAACTTCAGTAGTACAAGAAATTCCATGAAATTAGCGGTTTAAGCATTAATCGCATCTTATGGCTGTGGAAAATAGTTGCCTTTGATAAAGCGAAATAGAAATTAATGGTTAAATTTTATACTCGTTGCCAAACCGCCTCATAGAGGTCGAGTAATTCGAACTTCTAAAATTACCGAAAATCTACATTATTTTTCGTCGGAAATAAAATAAAATGATTAATTTGGCTGATCGCAAAACCCAAAGAATAAATAACAATGACTATTTTATTCAAATACAATAGCTTCAATTAACCTAACTTGACATCATGCCGATGAATCAAGCCAATATCGAGTACGATATGAATGAAAATGGTTATTTTTAATGATAATTAAATAATAAACTAGGCCATCCGAATAATAAAAAGAAGCCCCCAACATTAATTAATCACTAATTGGGATGACGTCACGCCGATCAATTAAGCTTATTAAATCAGATCCGAAATGAATGAAAAGCGAAATAATACAACCATGCAAATACTAAAGATACAAGAACGCAAAACATCTGCAATTAATAAAGAAACTTACCTCTCTTAAAATGAGGGCACACTATGACCGATATTGGACAAGCAAATTCCCAAACCCTCGTCTCGCGAGTTATTTCTACATCTACGGCACCAAAATTAACAAAAGCACAACGTAATGGCCGATGCGGAAATTTCTACGTTGTTAGTCGACAAAATCCAACGAAGGTATCTTATTAAACCAGATTTTTAAATGAATCGACTTAACAACTGAACTGCTTGACTCCAAAAAAAGCCCCGTATCAGGTGTGAAACGAACGGATCATCTCGCGCCAGAAAAACGAGAACGCCGCGCAGATTACACACATCATGCAACCCACAAAACATGAAACTGCTGTTACGTTGGTACTGTGTGCTATAGAGTGTGACGAAGGCGCCAGATAGCTATGAGGTTGTATTAAATCGCGGATCTAAATGTCGAACTGCAACGTAAGCCCGAAATAATACCGGGGTCGTACTAGAAATTCACTTCCAGTTCGCGACCCAAAACAGAATGTCACAGTATGTTAAGGTCTAATGTGAGGTAAGGATAATATCAACCACATAAAATTACCAGTGAAAAGGTAGAAAGTATATTTCTGGGTTTGGAAGCATTTGTACAGTTTGCGAATACAAGATATACAGAAAATTCACATTGGATAAAACACTTGTTGTCATAGAAAAACGGGCCAAAAATTGAACTATTTCATGCGGCTATAACGAAAAATCGTGCTGAAAATCAGTACGTTCGTAGGAAAAATATTTATTGTGAAAAAATAATTTTTTTTACTACTAACATGATAAATCACCATTATTTACTCCATTCCTCAAATGAGAAGTAACATTTCTCACCCTAGGTAAATAATAATATTAAAAAAAAACCTAGGTCAATAATGAAACGGAAACGGAAAATATCAAAATGTCAAACTTGTTAGTTTGACAACTAGTTGTCATTTCGGATTATTTGAAAAATGAGTAGGAAATGATTAATTTCAAAATCTAATCAATTCAAATAATGATAAGGATTGTATCAGTGCTATTAGTAAAAAAATTATATACAGTATGACTCACTTTTCATGACTCCCCATAATATTCTTATTAATAATGCGATTTTGTCAAAATTTAGATGGAAAGAAGGTACTTTGTATGTATGGAGCTGTCAGGAGATTATTAGCGTTTTTTGGCGAGTAACCACGGTTAACTACAAGTAATACTGAAGTAAGTGCCAAGCGGGCACCCCACCACAAATTGTACTGTCTGCTTCTGTATTCGCCAAAATACCGTAGTTAGATCTTGCATTGCTAGAAAAGAATATAAATATTTTGCATATTTATTTGAAAATGATCAGTTTGATCAGTGCAGAACGTTTACTCATATTTTTAATGACAGAATGGTGGCCTCTGGAGATAAGTAAACTAATGGTATTTTTTCGATGAATATGTTCAGGATACTTTATGCTGCCCAAATCCCATTTGGGGCACATTTGTGTAGGAATTCCGATGCGTATGAGACTTCTATAGAAGAATTTCATGAACGTATAATTTACAAACTTGTTCAGAATGGAAAAACAAACATTTCACATGTTTAACGTTTCAAAATTAATCCGCCATGACTCCATCAAACCTCGAGTACCACACCTCGTCACTTATGTAAGTTGTAGTAAGCCGTAGTTGAAAAATGATGATGTAATAGTGACGTCACGAAACTTCCCCTCACTTACCACAATTAAATTAATCCTCGTGAAAACAAAGTAGTATCCTGTAGTATGCCGTGGTTAATTGTAGTTAGCTCGCGAAAAAACGCTTCTTGTTACGATATCTGTCAGTTAGACAACTGAACTTCCAGGCTACTTGATATTTCGAACTATTTGAAAAATAAGTAGAAAATGTCTAATATATAAAAATCAAATCGAATCAAATATGGTAATATATCAGTGTTATTAGTAAAAAAAAATCTATATATACCTCGGTTGAGAAGGCCATTATTAACCTCGCACATTATATCCTTCGGCGCTCCGCGCCTCAGGATATAAAAGTGCTCGGTAAATAATGGCTTACTTCTCAACCTAGGTATATAATATACTATTTTATGCTGCATCAGAAAACAGCTTTAAAATATGTGATAAAATAATAATATGTCAATACTAATATACATTTTAATACGTGAATGCGTTGAGTGAATATATCAGTCAATTATATTGATTTAATAAAACAGGTGTGATGTAAATACTCCATACGAATGATTATTTATAATCTGAAAACCTCAACCTTTATCAGACCAAAATATATCGGTACTTAGTCTGAATTCGTGTACAATTTTACTAACAACTTAACTTTTTTTGACAAAAGAAAAACGTCCGGATGTATTGCTGAATATTATTTTATTTATTCGTACATACCCCTAGGAAAAATAACTTTTCCGTATAATTTGCCATTTATTCGAATCACAAATAGTGTACTACACTCTATAAACTGCTGGGTCTCCCCGATATATACATATGTAAATACGAAATATAAATTGCAAATATATGTAGACTGCAGAGGCGGACAGCGATGTGTATTTTGATATGCACACATAATTCATGCATTATATAGTACACATTCAACATTCAACATACATAGAAGGATATATTTGAAAGCGTTGTAACAACAAATTATCAAGTATTATTTAAACAGGACTTTTTAAAAATCTAAATGCAAATTCAGTGTTCGTTACTGAATGGAGATTCGCTGGAAACGGCAATTTAGAATATGCATACCTAAATTTTATTTTTTTTTAAATATAATGATCGAAATAATTGTTTACATTCTGCTTCTTTTGTCAACCTGTCAAACTTTTTCCATCAGTCTATCAATCCATTTGTGACTGTCTCACATTTCGGTAATACTTGTTGATGCCCTAAGTGTAAATCAATTCAGCGACTTTAATTTCAGAGTACGGCCATACCATCATCATCAATACTGACTCTTTAGATATTATATATTTATTTTAGTTTGGCAATGATATTTTTCAGTTATGCTCAAGTTAAATCCCTTCTATAGCTTTTAGACATTTCAGTTCTGATGGTTATATTATGTCCTCTCATTTTCCAGTACAATACATGTTTGTCCTTTGTTTACGATGATAAACTACTGTACATACATAGTGCATGAAGGAAATTTTTAACACGAAAATTAAAAACAAATACTTCAAGTATATCAAGATGCGGTTGATGTGCCGCTGCAAAAAGCAAGTTTTTCTGTTTCTTTTTCCTCACCAAAATTATCCTCGATCAAATACAAAAATGCAATTTCTATCTATTTTTCAAATTTTCATCTGTTTTCAATATACTGACCATTTTCGAAAATAAGCAAGCATTGTCAGCAGTTTTGCCAATAACAACTTTTTATTCAGGGCGTCGAGATCTACAACCAATCATTAATTCAAGAAAATTATGTCGTTTCTGAACATGCGTTATTTTCCAGCCCAAACGGTACACTTTTTAAATAGAACCTGTCTATACTAAAATGATGCATCCTAAAAAATGACAAAATACATTTTTGTTACGTATTTACAGATTTTTTTATATGTGCATCTTGTTACGGTATTTTTTAACAATTTCGTAATATAATTTGATTAATTTCTCCTTGCTATAAATGACGACTTTTTATCTCAAACATTTTAAACCTAGTTTCAAGATACTATTCGAACAGGCTAGACAATAACAGTATCGAAGATTTAAAGTTCTGCAGCATAAAAATATGAATAAATAATAGATGTCAATATTCATCAGGTTCGTTTGATATTCATTTTTCTCTTAAATATAGTAAGTGATAATTATTCAGTTATTATATTATGACTATTTTTATACAAACACAGCGGTAGAGAAACTTAATCTAATATGCAACCATAATTAAAATCTACCACACTCCTTCGTGACGGAAAGTGAAATTATGTAATGATGATGTGCATGAATGCTCTTTTTAGCAAACTCCACTATGACCAGATATTGTGGAAGGTAAGAGATGGGTGGGCATCTTATTTTTGGCTGTGGCCATGCGATGTGTTTTGAGAAATTACACCTTCTTTATTATTTTATTTTTTCTTATTAGTTTCATTTTACTTTTTAATTCATATTTAATGTAATGTAGAGAAGGATAACATAACTGAGCTTACAATTCACGTCTGGCTTTCTGGGAAATATCCTTTCGAACTGGCATAAACCACTTCGGACGTGGAATTCTATTTAATCTAACTTTATATGACAGTAAACGTTTATTTTTTTCTTAAATCATATTTGATAAATTGATGCTTTGGACATTAAATAAGCAAGCATATCTTAGACCTAGTATCTTTTACCTATACCTATTGCACTTCACATGAATGGTGGTCTATTGCACTGATAAAATTGTCTATAGTTTGGACTTGAGTAGGGTTTCCATAAAGGTTTTTTGAAGTTCAGGACAAATAATGTGCCCTGAAATCCGGACAAAATCCGGACTTTGCCGAAAAATACTCATTAATGTATTTATGTACTTTGAAGGGTAAATTAAATTTGAAACAGTTAAGAGTTTGTTTATTTTATTCAAAAATGCATTTTTAACAAAAAAATACATAAATGCCCATTATTAAGGTAAGAGTATGAGTATATCAACAATGATATCATGAAATAAGAAATAAAGCATTTCTTCTGTTACTACACATTGCCGTTTGGGCATTACTGAATGCTTAACTTTATTAATAAAATTTAATATTGGGAGTTGCATGCAGAGCGGCAGACAAGACGTCCGGTCACAGGACTTCAGAGTTGCGCGCGCATTGCATTGTTGACACTCCATATCTTTAGGATCCAGAGAATTGCTTTCAAGTGGTTTCCTAGCTCAGTGGTTGAATGCTGTGTTAGTGGTACGGCGGCCCGTGTTCGATTACCGTCGACGGTTTTTTATTATTTTTTTCTTAAAGTTATGTTTGTTTATTTTTTTAAATTTGGGTCAGCTTTGTCTGGTTGCGCCCCGGAGCAAGCGGAGGGCCATGCGTGAATTGAAAATGAAATGTAAAATAACCCTGAAACCATATGACGACACTTCACGTCTTGTGAGCGACAGAGCCTATTTTTACCGGTCGCAATCACGGTTAATATCAGTCATCAGACGCACTCTACTCTAGCAATATTTTCATCTTTATTTATGTCGTAATCATATTTATTTATTTATTTATTTATTTATTTATTCATTTGTAATGATTGCCTTAAGAGACTTGACGTTTGACCTAAAACTAATAGTTAACAACATATACATATTTACAAATATATACCTACTAAGGTGGTACCTAGCAAGCGTCCACCAAAGCCTAAGATAACTAAATAAATGACATGATATTTTAATTCTAAATGATTATTATAACACTGCACTTTTAATGTTCTTCGGCTTCATGCAGTCCTTCCTGGTGGGAGGGGGGTCGTCCTAGTCCTGGTCCTGGTTCTTTAGAGCATCACCTCGTGGATCATTATCTGGATCTTCCTGAATGACATTTCCACTATGGTCATCCTTCCTCTGTTCCTAGTTATTTCCTGCGTCCTCATCGTGTACCTGAAGAGTTTCGTCGCTGTCTCTTGTATTATCTATTCTAGCGATCTTGTCCAGACTTCTCTGTACAGCTGTATCGTCGTCTTAAAATTCTCCCATCTGTAATTCGTGATCGCCCTCGGCCTCCAGGTTTCCCGGACATTTTTTAAAATTCCGGCCGGACTTCCCCGGGCACCTTAAAAACCCAAACATGTCCTGATGAACCCGGACGTATGGAAACCCTAGACTTGAGGCTTCGCGAGGAACGAAAAAGGGCTCTATTTCTACAGAAGGATGGCAGTTTTTTTAATCGTAATTAACCAATCCAACTAATAGAAAATGCTGGTCTTTGCCTATAGGATATGCTTAAATTTTGGTTAAGAGAAGCAGTAATTTAGAGAAGTTAGTAGTTAAAGTACTGTACAAAGTAGTCATACGTATCTTCTTCCAGTATCACTACTTTCCGTTTATATTAGATAATTTTGTTCAAGTTGATCTTAGTTAGATATTCTAAAATCTATACTTCTTTATATATCATTTTTCGATTTTTGAAGAGTACCCTTTTAAGAAACAAGACCGTAGGTTTAATTTGGTCTAAAATATAACCGTTCAAAAACAAATTGTGGACAGAAGTTCTGCTCAAATTTGCAAAGGGATATTAATTCATTTTAAATCAAGTCTCTTTTCTGCGTGTTTTAGTATTTTCTAGCGTAATAGATGAGGGTTATTTCTAAACTTCTGTTTATTTATTTATCTCTCAATGACCTAAACAAAAATTTCTGACATCTCTCGCCCAAGTCACGTTAAGTTTTCACTTTTGTGGAAATGCTTTCGGCATTTAATTTTTTAAAATCCTGTGTATTGAAAACAAGTGAACAAATCAAATATCGCTAGAAATAATTTGACGCAAGAATTTATTCGGTCATCCCGTAAAAGTTACTTTTCAGCACGTGTTTTGAAAATTTTTCGACAAGCGTTTGATAGAAGGCGCTTTCTAGCCACGTTAACAATTCTTCTTAAATATTGAACAACCTGGATAATCTGCTGCAAACGTATCGGCGACTTCTTAATGAAATATTCCATCATCTTATGTAGTTTGAAGTAATTTCAATTCGTTCATTGACAGCGTAAATAGATATACTTCAATCATAACCCGAATGATTCATCTTTTCATGATATGCAAAGGTATAAAACAATAACTTCGAAGGGTAAAAGAAGTTAAAGATTTTCATAAAAATAAAAATATGGAGGAGACATTTTTGACAAAATTGACGCAATAGCAAACTCTTAAGACTCCAAAATTTATTTATCCCAAGCTCCATCTCGATACTTCTAATGGAACAGGACCTAACCCTATGGCACGCTTTTAAAACAATGCAGTGTTTATAGCTCACAAGATTCCTTATCACGCACCGTCAAGGTGTTAATGGTTAATTTATTAAATTGTGACAAACCATATTACTCCTTTAAAATTTAAAAAACCAAATTAAATATTGTGCTTCCCTTATATAGAAAGGAAAGCAGCACATTACCATTTCAATCTCTTTTCTATATAGTATCAGGAATGTTAAAGCCAAGCATAATAAGATGTTCTGGATCTGAATTATCGACCCAATTCAAAAAAAGAGTCCCTTAAAAACAAACACTTGTCAATTATCCACATCTCGACTCCATGTTTTCAATGTATATTGGCACAATGTTCGAGAAGCAACAAAGGCTCCAGCGACGATTGGCTAGATCCAACTGCTGTGTACACGGAGCACCATCAAATATTTATGGATCGTCATAAAAATCCGCAAGCTATTTTTATGGAAGTAGTTTGATGAAAGAATAAGAGTAACATTTTGTTTGACCCGAACAATCATGGATGTAATAGTTCGATTGCCATTATTTATCTGACAAATATATGATATAATATGGACTAATTTTGGAATTATTATTAAAATAAATTTACTTGTGCAGTAAGATATTTGGACCTTTTGTGACTTAGAATTAGTGTCCTTTTGTTTAATGGGAGTAATTTTCCACTATTTGGAAGTCTTAAAATGTTTTAAGTAGAATAATTAAACATTTTCTGCTTAGCATATTGGCGCATTTCTAAGCTCAATGTGGTAAAAGTATGCACTAAGACCATACCTTAGTACTATTCAATAAAATTCTGATGCAATTCGGGGCTGTCTATTGGAAACTCAGAAACCGCTGGTGATACCAAGAAGTTTAAATTATGGCAAAGTTGTCAAATTTGGTGCTCATCCACCAAATGCAGTTTAAAAATTGAGACAATTCTGACTAAATTCAGAAAAAATCGATCAACCGTTTTTATTTTATCGTTGCGTTATTTGAAGAGATATTATACTTCTATTCATAGCATATTAGAGTCGCTTTTTGTGCTCTTCAAGAAAAATCAAATTTCGTATGAGTGTTTTTTTAAGCTACCGCCATTAACTTAACTATTTAAATACGGATCTGTATTTTTTATTCCAATTCTATAGAAACAGATCTAAAACTGTCGGGATTCGGGAATCCGCTTTTGGGTACTAGGTTTCATCAGTCTATTGAAATATTAAAATAAATGGTATTTGGGTTTCAACTTTAGTACATTTATTGGCATGTCTGTTGGTACAAGGGGTCGGGATGGATCGGTCGACCCACCCTGGACTAAGCGCAACGTTTGTTTCAACATTTTTGATACTGACGAAATGCCCAAACTTCGTAGAAATCGGGAGCGCACTTGTGGCAACACAAAAGTGTTGAGGGGGACGTAGACGAGGGGGAGGCAGGTGCGCCGTGGCCCTCCTCCTGTTTAGGGCCTGCCCCCCCCCCTATGACCCACCGTAAACATTTAAAAAAAAAATCTTAATTTCGTAAATGAATAAAGCTTAATTTTTTAATCTGTTACGAAATTTATTACGAAAAAACATACGCTCTACAGGCACAAGAAGAACTTAAAAATAATAGTGCCTAAAAATCTATTACTACAAATCTTAATCTATTACGAAAACTGAACGACATTTAGTACGAAAAATAGACGCTGCTGCTGGCAACACTTCGCCCGCGCGCGCCGGCCGGAGCCCCAGCCCAGTCGCAATTCGCAGTATCCGCAGGGCGCAGTGACCGTAGCTAGTTATCCATCATCCATAACCTAAATGTCTGGCAAGAAGCTGTTGTTGTTTGATTGATTTTTGGCTCTGCTCCTTACGGGCAATTCGCCAGCTCATTAGGGGCGACCGACGCCGACGGTGACTATGTCTGGTTCTAAACTATGTCATGACTACTGACTTTCTAAACTAAGTGCTGTGGAGGAAACTGTATAATAAAGTATAGTACTATCTATAATGTTAAATTCTGTTTATAGGAGAACAGTTAGTATTGTCACAAACACAACAATGGAGGTTACGTCACAAGCTACGCGCTCCCGCACAGCAAAGGAGTTCAAATTTGGAGCTGCGTATTCTAGGATCAAGATACGAATTTGATGAGTTGTCTAGAAACAAAAGTTACAATTTTATTTTATTAGTATTCAGGAAATGATTAATGAATTTAATTATTTCCATGTTCAAATTGGATAAAATTGTTCTAATATTTAGGGGAACAGATGATCCCAGCTTTCTAAATTCTTCATACATGTTAAGAACTGGCAACATGTTTTTAGGGCATTGCAGAAAAATATGTTCTAAGTCTTCTCTTCCAATTGACCGCATTCACACTTGGGGATATCCCTTATGCTAATCCTGTGTAGATGGCTACCCGTCAAACAATGACCTACTCTCATTCTAATTATCGTAGTTATGTGTCTTCTGTCTATAAAATCAAACTTATTGAACCAAGTAGTTTTAGTCTTTTACTATTTCCGCATTCCACTTACCTTGTTTCTTAGGGAACCCTTCCATGCAATATTAAATTCTTGTATAATTATTTTTTTAAGTATTGGTTTTATTTCCTGTTTATCCAGATCTAGCCTTCGGGACATTTAAAGTCAAACCTACTACGGTCTCGTTACCTGGTATGTTTGCATGTTGTATGTTTGCATGTCCTTGGATTCAAGCGATCATTATATCAGTACCACTGTCATGGTAAGGTGTTACCTATTGCTCTAAGTCAACAATTCTCAAACTTTTTTGGTGACGGAACCCATTTAAAATTTTTTTAACAGAACCCTAGGCCCTAAACTAAAAGTAAAACCGGTTATATGTGTGTTGTTTATTAATAATCATAAAAAAACGTAGATACAGTAAGTAGTAAGTTAGTAAGCAAATGATAAAACTAAATTCGTTTAATGGGAGGCATGAAATTGTTTTTTATTCCTCATCAGCTGGGTAATGTCAGGCTTGATAGAAGAAAGTTGAATGCTCATGTCTGGTTCGGCATCCAGTCTGAAAATCCCATTTCAAGTACGTTGTTGGGAACGGCATAAGAACATTCAAAGCACCTGTGGCAAGTTGTGGATATTCATCACGAACCCTGCTCCAAAAATCATTCAGTGAAATGTTTTGAACGATGATTCCAGGCTTGTGTCCGATGTCATTTCTAAAAATCATTCATAGATCTGATTTGACATATTTTCTGGCTTCTGCAATTTGGATGAAAAATTAGTTTATTTTCAGTTTCGTATTCTGTTCTTCAGGAATGTAAGATTTAAAAGTCGCTCGCAGATCATCGAGATATTGCACCAATTCATTTGTTGAATTGGTGCAATATTGTTTCATTTCATTTTAAAATATTTGTGTATCACTAAGACTAAGGTGACTAAGGAACTCACTTAGCAATGAAAAGCTTTCTATTTCTCTCTAACCAAAACAAGCAATCCAAAAACGGGCGACGACGCGACATGGCGCTTACGTTTTCCCCAATTGTCTATTGTTCAGTTCAAATTTCCGCAATTGGAGATATTGATTGTAAACTGTTGTCTGTTTTCCTTGTAGTGACAGGTTTAATTCGTTAACCCAAACTAACCCAAACATGTCTGCTAAAAATGCTAGTTTAAATAACCTGCTTTTATCGGACAAACGGTCTATTAAATTAAAAGGAATATCTGTAAAAAAAGCTTCTGATTCTGTTCCTAGTTAAAAAAGCCTTGTCAAAGTTTTACCCCCAGACAACCATCTCACTTCAGTATGGAGCAGTAGTGCTTTATGATTGCTACCATAACCTTCGCATACTATTGAGAATAATTGGGATTGCAGTGAACGTGACTTGACAAAATGAATTATTTTTACTGCCTCATCAAGAACCAATTTTAGATTTGGCGGCATTTTCTTAATCCTGAGTGATTGTCTATGCAGGATGCAATGGCTGAAACTACAATTTGGCGCTTTCATTTTTATTCGTGATACTGCTCGTGCTGCCCTACCTGTCATTGCCTTGACTCCATCGGTCCAAATATCAATGTAATCATTCAAATCGAGTTGGTTTTCTTCAAAAAATATTTTAATAGCGTTAAACATTTCTTCTCCGGTTGTGTTAGTAGGCAGCGATGAGCACATAAGCAAGTCTTCTTCGAGTGAATGTTTATATGGATATCGTACAGTTACTAGTAAGATGGCCAGCCAGCAACATCAGCTGACTCATCCATTTGCAAGACGAATTTGTTAATATGAAGCCGTGCAAATAGTTCTTGTTTTATGTTTCCTGCAAGATCCCCAATCCGGCGCGAAACTATATTGTTCGAAAGCGGCACTGTAGAAAGATGCTTTGCAGATTTTTCGTCGAGCATACATTATGTTATTTCTACCACACATGGTTTTATTAACCTTTCAGCGATAGTGTGCGCTTCTCATGCTTGGGCAATGCGGTACCTAACCAAATACGATGCCTCCGTGGCCTTTTCATTCACAGTCTGAGTCCCATACGTCATAGTTTTTCGGGCTTCTTAATAATTGTTCTTTTTTACGTACAAAAATTCTTTACTCTTGTCATTGAAGTCGGAATGCACAGTTTGTAAATATCGACGCATCTTAGCAGGTATCATCGAACTATTAGGAAGAAATTTGCTGCCCAACATACAGAGAGGTGAGCCGTTGGAATCAACAAATCCGAGATTAATGTATGATTCGCCATACTTTCGTTTTTTCGCATTAAGTGTGTCATTAGATATTTTACTACTTGAACTTGAAACCATAGAACTAGAACTTGACGCCGTCATATCACCTTGATTTGCATTTGAGGCATCATCTAAGCGAACCACTTGTGATCCCTCCGTGGATGATTTTATTTTTATTGCAACACCTTTAAGCCAACGCTTCTTCTTTAACACTAATTTGATTTGGCCAATTTTGAGACAAATAGAATCTCTTCGCGCACGAAATACAAGACTTTACAACCACTACGAACAACACAAGCGAACATAATATACTGAGCGTGGTGCGAGTAAATTTTATTAATATTATACAACCATCGAATCATCCTTAATTCTCCAGAAACCTCGGGCAGACAGACTACGCGTCAACGAGAAGCGGCGCTACGGACCGAGGTCATTCGGTTGCTTATAGCCTGGGACCGAATGATGGCGTATGTGTAACTCTTTGATGTAATAGGTCGGATGCCTACTTAACAATATATTAAATTTACGTATATGTAAAACCTCTAAGTAGGCGCTTCGTTTTGGTAGTTTATTTTTATCTTAGGTAACTTTATTCTTATAGGTTCCCCTTTAATACATGTATTCATTTTATTATGACTGCCGGTGGAGCCCTACCGGAGGCTCTGCGGAGCACCGGGGCTCCGCGAAGCATACTTTGAGTAACGCTGCCCTAAATTTTAAAAAGCGGTGTTTTATTTGTTCATATGAGTAAAGTGCTTGTTCGGAAGAATCTAGAATTTGATAGATCTGTTGTCATAGGCTTCGGGGTAAAAATTGGGCGTGCAACTCAAATTTTTTTTTGTCGTTCCACGAAAAGCGTGGTTGGGGATTGTCCTATTGAAATTATGTTACCTTTTAAAATGTGACTTTTGACTTTTTAATTGTGATTTGACCTTGTTTGTAGGTGTTGTTTGTTTACTCTTCGTCGATATGTTCTTCAGGTCGAATGACAAGTAACACTGATGATGGCTTAGGCCGAAAGCGCTCTGTTATGCTTTTATAGGAAGTCCTTTTGGATTAAATTTTGCATGGAATACAAAATGTTTCATTTGGTATGATTCATACATGCACACAGCCACTACTTTTCACTCTGAATAAATAGCTATTGATGCATTGTGGGAAATATGAAGAAATTCATCTTCCATGATTTTAACACGAATTTAGTTTAAAATATTTAGATTTTTACATTTAATTGCCTGAAATCTCAATGAAAACGGTTTAAGCTAGAAAAATGGATCAGGATCGGAAAATGTAGATTTTTTTGGTGATTCGAGGCAGTTTTTTGCGGATTTTATGGCAGATTTCGTCATCAAATTCTGCTTTTAGCATATTGATTCATATAGTTTTTGTGGTAGGTAAGTAGATTTATTTGATTTAAATATTATTTAAAACAATTTGAAGATTATGTTGGGGTTTGGAACCTTCGACAAAATGCACTAAAACGGAGTTTTATCCACAATACCGAAATAGAATTATTGCACTCGACGCGCGTTTCGCTAACCATGTTACCATCATAAGGACATGATGAAACAGTTTTAATCATCTCCTGATGAGGCTAACATGGTAGTGAAACGCGCGTGGAGCGCAATAATTCTGTTTCGGTATTTTGGATAAAACTCCGTTTTAGTGAATATGAAGATGGGATAATGGTCCATGATCGGAGAATTTGGAGATTTTTCGAGTGGTGACCATCGGTGCCTATTGATTTCATAGGCCACTTCGTGGTGAAACATTTCTCTTGTGTAGTCTTAAGCACACACCGTCGTTTATGTATTTCTATAACTTATAATTCAACGTTTGAGAGCGCCCATGTTTCGGCAATGGTATTATATATATATTATACAATTTTTATAAAAATTGGCATGATACTTTCTTTGCATTTTTGCCTCGATTCTGAATTGATAATTACTGACTTGTACTTTCACAGAGTTTGACAACCCCCAGCACCAAATTAATTAGGAATATCATTTTTATATTTTAGAAAATCTTCATAGGTTTTGGCCGTTTCAAGAAGAACATTACTTCATCGTAAAAAAAATAAAGATTCAATTGTCATTGTTATTGTTCATCGAGAGAAAAATAACCAACAATATAACAAAATTTTAATAATACATAACAGCAACAATAACCTGTAACAATGATCAAAACATATTCAAAATAAAAGCCTTTCTCTTCGATGCATTTTGAACTTAGCTATTGAAAATTTAATATCAAATGTTGTATAACCCTCGCAGAAATACCTACAGGTAGAATATAATAATTGCTACGAAAAGTATACAAAATAAAGCCTCATTTTGTAATTTTTTTTTGTACCTATTTGGTCATCACTCATCCTGACCTCTATCTGGTTAATTAGATATATCCTTTCAACCCATTTGATACCAGTGATGAAGGTCATAAATAAAAGTCAGCCTCATGTTATAAACATTTATTAACTGACATGTATAACACACAGAAAATACACTATTTTTTCGCAGTTTAGAAGCAAAATTCTGGTGAGTGGTCTCTCACCACTGCACTGGGTCCAAACTATAAATCACTTTTTTGAATATTTAACCTTAGTTAAGATGGCAGACACCATTCTTTTGGGATAAGTTTTTTAGATGACCTCTAATCATACACGACTAATGTTTCAATTATTTTTTTTAAACGTTTAACTACATTATCTAAAGATATTAGCTATTTATTTTAAGAAACAATATTTAGTTTGAATTTAAACAAATATTTGAAAAACGTATTTGGTATAATTACTAATTTTATTTGATATTAGTTAACTCCATGGGCTTCGCCGGCCTCGATGATAACCGGCTTTATCTTTAGATTAAAATATGTTTCGACCAAGTGTTCAATAAATTGGAATGCATTTTTTTGGATCCATTAAATGCGGAAACTTTGTTAAAATCCATAATAATGTATTTATTTAAATTAAATAAATCGTAGGTATACTCCAAATGCAGACTACAATATTCTTAAAATGAGAAAAGCACAATTTAAACAAAAAAATAAAATTTGTGTTATGCACTAAACTTTTTGGAAAGTGAATAAGGTACTAAATTAATAACGCTGATTATCACATAAAAAAAAGACGATAAATAAAATTTGTCGAATTAATTTTTGAAACCTCAGAATAGTATACTTAGGTTTAATTAACTTGAAGCATAATTTGAAAATTCCTATGCACTTGTGATGAGTAATTTATTTGAGAATCAGAATATTTCAGTAATCAATTTATTACTTGAAATATTTATTTTAAAGTGATATTTCCTTGCGTGAAATAAAATTTAATCAAAGTTAGTATATTTAGAATTTCTTTAAGAGTCTTTTTTTTTGTATGTAGTTTCCTATATAATATAAACAAAATGTTTGATTTAATGACCTATTTACAGCCTTCAATATCAGAAATATAATTTATTTGCCTCGATGCCTTTTAGTACCATCAAGGGCAGCAAAGGTAAAGCACGATTATACATATGCGCTGTGTAGGTGTTTGTTGTCGACGGTGACGATCCAACAGCAATATTATTAATTTTTATTTCCTTCATATATTTTATTATACATTTTAGTAAAAAAAAAATTTCTGTAATATCAAAGAATTACTTGATATTGTTTGGTATATTTGTTATTATAGTGAATTCAAAAATTTTAGTTCAATACTTTTAACGAATTTGTATTGGCGCGATGTGCTATTTGACTTTCTAGAAAATGCAACATTTGAAATGAATTATTGCAAATATAGCTTCTATAGCTGTTTTTAGAAAGTGTTTAGCAATGCTCATGGTTTCTTGCTGCATGTAATATGATCCCTTTGATTCAGAAGAGAGAGTTCTTAAAGTTATGGTAATGTCAAGGATATATAATTCATTTTATTATCTCAGTGAGCCTCAATGATTGGTTCAATATTTACAATAGACGACCTTTAAGTTTCTATATTTCCTATTTTATTTGTGACATGTTAAAATACAAGTGAATGAATAACACCAATAAATATTTTTTCTATTACCGTGCGTAAAGTTCTCACTTTACGCACTCTCTAAGATTCGTAAAATAGGCCTTTTTAAAGTGCAGTGCGTAAAGTGAGTTATTTTACGCACTAGTGGGTAGAGTAAATCTGACATATTTTTTGACGTTTAGGGCAGTGCGCAAAATAATATATTTTATGCACTAATGCGTAAAGTATTTTAATATTATTTCTGTTTTTTCATATATTTTTCGGTAGTAGGAAAAATTTTGTGGGCTACTCATGCGTAAAGTACCCTTTTTTTATTAATGGGACAATATTCCCATTCATAAAAAAAGGGTCACTTTACACACTTGTTGCATAAATAACTATTAATTTGAGCTTTAAATTGAAAATTAGAAAATACCCATTAAAACAAGATTTAGGTTTTATTACTGCGAAAATCTGCTAAATAGAACGAACGAAAGAAGTAATTATAGAGTGCAGTATTTTATAATTAGTTTAAATGAGTGATACATGATGGACAGGCGGTTTACTGCTTGCATACCTGAACATAAACAGATGCGGTGTTTTTCGACACTAAAGTAAATATATCAGTTAAGAACCCAAATATATTATTAAAAACTATAAAACTACATTTTGATGCATAAACTATTAAATAATTTAAAAAATTCTCCCTTATAAAGGATATTTTGAGTAAAAAATTTTTTCTAGCCAAACTACATACATGATATTTAAATGTATTTGTGACTTACTAGCAATCTTCATTCTTGGCTAAATATCTTATTACTAAATTATGAATGAAAATCATGATTAGCTTTAACTTACCTATATGACAAAATTAATTTCGAGAAATCTCGTGTCTCGAGTTCTCTCGAAAAGAATTCTATAATAATATATTCTGTACTTAATGCTATTTTGGGTAGGTTATATATAGAGTTTTGAACAAATTTGAAATAAAAAGGTTCTTGTGACATGATTTTTAGACACTTTGTATTTTTATAAGCGCATGTGCTAACTGTTCCAGTTTTTATTGACTGCATCAACTTTCCTTACATACATTGATTTTTTGGACTCTACTATTTGCTTTGATTTTTTTTTATTCTTATATGTATATAGAAATTTTTCATAATTTTTCGGTTTTTTCTCGAGTATTTTTTAAAATCGCCTCTTAAAAATACCATTTTTTGCTAGGCAAATATCAGTGTAGTTAGCTTATTAGAATTTTAGTATTTTTTTCTAATTACACACAAAATATTATTTATAGTAACAGATATATACTATATTATTCTGACGGATTCATATTTTGCATAAAATATCACCTTTCATGACGCTTGAATGTTAAACGGCAAGAGGAGAGCAGGTCCTATCCTATTCTCATAAATCCTTTCTTATCCATTAAATACGCTAAATATTAATACCTGATTCGGAAAATACTGATTTTTAAATAGGAGAATTTATATTTTTCAACTAGTACACCTTATATAGGGCATGCAATTGCTATCTTCGAAACCGTTAAATTACTGAATAGTTGTTTTTATCGAATACTTTAGAAATGCTATAGAAAAGTCGTTAAGTTTTTCAAATCATTTTTTACTCTTTAATTATCTCATAAGCCTTGAATTTCAGGGAGAAATGTTTGCTATAAAAAGTTTCGGTTTTTGTAGGACGCTGTATCAACTTTTTTTTAATATGAACTTGAACTTTTTAATGTTTTTGAAATAAACTTTTTGCTCTGAATGCAGGTACTATTAACCAATAGTATTTCTAGATAGTATCTATTAATAATAAAAAAGGATCTGCAATTGACAAAATTTAGATAAACAGTTAAATATCTCGAAAACCGTTAAATCTAGGTAGAGGGTTTAATTTATTAAATTGGCTTTATTTTTTACGTAGAATCGAAAAATAGAAAAAAATCATCGGTTATCAAGGTCGCCGTTAACAACGGAATAATAATTCTATTTTGTTTGGAATTAGCATAGTCAAAAACCCAAAGCTCCCAAATATTAGCAGTGTAGGTTAAATCCATCCCCGTAAATTTGGATGCAAGCAACTTGTGACACACCCTGTATATATATTTCATATGCACAAAGTAATAGGATTTTGTGAAGTTGAAAGTTTTTAATTCAGTGTAATTCACAAAAAAGTCTAGATAGATGTATCTGATATCTAACACTGATATGTATTTGGTATTAAAGTTGGCCCTTATAACAAATACGGGGTATTTTTTTAAAAAGCCGATAGATACAAACATACAGAAAACAAATCTCAAAAACTATGCAAAACTGCTTTTAACACACAAGAATAAAATATTTCAAAATAAAGGCTATACAACAAATATATTAATATACAGTGTCTTCCATTTAATTTAATTTAATCTATGAAAAATTCAATATTTTAAAAATTCAGTCAATCAATCCAGTTAAATTTTATATTTATCTATTCGTAATTCTTAAAAGAGCCGAGAGAGGCTAATAGCGGCGTTCACAAATAGACTTAATCGCGCATTTTTGGAGCGTCTCATTCAAATTGCGCGTAATTAAACGAGTGTGTGATTGGTTAAGACAGGCAAAAGATTCGAACGCATGATGCACCCGTCGATCAAATCACGTGGGACTTGCTTAGCTGATGTTTAGTTCATCACTGTATCCTGTTTAATACTCTTAAGTGTAATCATTGCCAATAATTTATCAAATGTGTGTGAATTCCGATCTTTTTTCCATTTCTTGATGCGTTCGGTTCCTATATAACGCTTTTTGTCCTTTTTTTTAACATTTTGTTATAAGTATACATAGCAGCGATGACAATAATTCTTTTCTTTCCATGATCCATCCTTAGATTAAAAATTATATTAATACAATTTGTAAACTCGTACCCAAAAATTCAAATTTACCTGAAAATCTAAACGCCACATCGATCACGCGAGATACCAAACACTTTTGGTGTTCACACACTGTAACGTGCGGCTTTTCTTTTGCATCAAGTTAAGTTTGAAGGTTTAAGTTAAGAGTTTTTCTGGACTAAATAGCGGAACATGGCAAAATGAATGGCTGTTCCTTATAGTCACGTGAGGATATATATTATGGGGTTTATTCTCGACAAACTGGTGCAGCTCATTTTATTATTTACTATCATTTGCCGTAATGAGCAGAGATCAAAGTGTCGATCCGGGCGACGAAATTGTAATGAACTCTACCGACCGGTGAATGCAGTGCTGGAAGGGAATCGCAGATTGCCGTTGCCTTCTACCGGAAATTCAATACTAGGACCGTCTGGGTTATCTTTAGAGTTGTGATACCAACTCCTGAACGTGCGTGCCAGTTGGGGATTTTCTTTTTGTTTACGTTGACGTCGCGGAAATTGTGATTTACCTTTGTATGTTTCTCTAATGAATGGCGGGTCGAATGGTTATTTCCTTTTAGCTAGGTCGAACAATTATTTAGGATGGACTTTGGTACACCAAAGTTCTGCGTTTTCCTTTCGAAATCGCTTTAGATAATTTATTGGGAATGACAGCTCATGCCCATGTGACGGGTGACTATACTCTTATTGGCCAGGCGTAGTTGTAGTGGGAATATTGGAAGGAAGCATCTGTTTCCGGAGAGTTTTTGAAGGAAATCACTCTACACTGACTTGCCGTTTAAAGCAGTGGTCGTGTTGGAAGTTTTGTTGCTTTACCTCATGGGATTGTACCAATCGACCAATTTCTAGAGTCTCAGGCCTTATTTTGCTTACATTGTTTAGTTTTGTTCGTCAGTACCTGGAACTCGCCCAGTAACTGGGATTTGATGCTGATTTAGGTAGGTGAGTGAATTTGCCTTTTTTTGTCTCTCTACTACGAATGCCGCCATTTTGGGACGCCGTGAGTGGATTTTAATTGTGTCTTAATTCTTCACAGAAGCCTTTTTTCCGTCCACGACCTACCTGTGAGTTCCAACGAGCTAGTGGTATAGCAATCCTTTACAGGTAATTTCTTTTTTTTTCACTGTTTTCTCTCGATATACATTTTCTTATTGTCTGAGTTTAAATGTCCTTTGATCATGAGTTACATGCAGAACCTTGAATATTTTAATGTTCTACAGGGTTCAACCGTAGGGGTACACTTCAACCGTAGGGGTACACGTTGACCGTCGGGGTACTTCAACCGACAGAGTTTCGTTTACTAGCCCATAAAGCTCAGTCATTAGGCCACGCCAGTGTGGTCTCTGGATTGTGACTCTTTCAGGATACCGTTAGAGTTCTTCTTCGCGGGAGAAGTATATGTTTTTTTCCCTTTCCACCTGGAAAATAGCCGAGAAGCCACCAACTGAAAGTGAGCTTATGTTTATTATTCGTATTTGTTTCTACCCTTTTCTCTCCTTTATATGTCTTTAAAAACTAAGGCCTAACCGTATTATTCATCACTCTGGTTAATATACCCGAGATTTACCTTAAATTTATCTCCTTGACGAAAATACGCTAACCCGTAATTTTCTTTGCTCAAGAACTAAGCTTTAATTAAATTCTTTTTTATTGCGCTAATTAAGATAATTTTCTTTACTCTAATTAATAAGACGAAACTTAAAATTTAACTTATTTTGTTCTCGTAAATCAAGATCTAAGATTCAGCATGCTTTACTCTTGATAGCCGATACTTTTAAACTTTTTAACTGGCCGACACAGGTACATAGTTTATTAAAATAATCGGGTATAATTTCACGAAATTTGCGACGAGTAACGCGAAATATTTTTCCGAATATCGATTTGTTTAGGTACCTTTATTAGGGAACTCTCGCTTTTTTCTGTAGATTTGGCGTTGTGTTGCCTGGTTCATGGTCTAGTTTTCTAGTCTCTAAGAAGAGTGCCTTTATGGTCAGATAGAGTCTGGTTAATGATTGATAATTGATCGACCGCCCAAGGTATCATTTATTATTGGCCTACCTAGTTTTAATTTTAAATATAATTAGTTTCTAGAGCGGCACTGTGACGTCAGACTATAGTTTGCGCGCCTTTAATAATGATTGAATAAGGTCTTTTATTTATGTTACAGTTTCGCGCTAAGTAATAAACCAACTTTCTATTTACTGAATTTGCCTGTGTTATTTAATTATTCCTGGATTACCTGGACTACGAAGAAATCAGGACGATTAAAGAAGATGAGTACTTTGAATTAATTCATATGCGCTCTATGTTTGAAATGTTTCGGCTTCATCCACTTGCTATCGATACTACAGGTTAATATTGACTTTGTTGTTAATCATTAGTTTTTTGCGCCTCACTTTTTTATTTTTAATACTGGCCTACTTACTTGCTTTTCATAATTAAATTAATTCTCGGTTATCATTTATTTATTTTTTCATTTGCTCGAATTGATTAAATTCAGATCAACTTAATCAAATTAATTTCGAATTTATTTAAGTAATTTTCTCTTGGTAGTTGCGAAGCTTAGGCTAAAACGAGTGCCATATTTCAGCTTTGGGGTATTTCATGCTTGTGCCATCTACTAGCCCGTGGCGCCTTATAAATCTAACCCACCCTTACTCTCCGGCATTAGAGCTAGGGCCTTTTTGCACGCTTTGAAGACGACTCATTCTGGCTTACGCATCTGTACTCGCAAATTCACTCAATTTTAAAATTTTCTTATTTGATATTATTCACCCTCGGTTTGAAGGTTTGCGCCCATTAGAAGAAAGTAAAAGCGGGGCACGGGATACAGCTTTGCAGATTTAAGCTGCTATAAATAATGAATTATTAAACCGTGTCTATTCCTACTGCAACCAATGATTTAACCTTATTAAATCATTGACTGCAACGATCTTGGCGCGCCACGCTCCACTCCTCTCTCCCGAACTCGCGATTGGAGCGGTACGTTCCAAAAACGGGTGATTAAGTCTACGTGTGAATGCCGCTATTAGATCACTTTATCTTATATAAAATCTGTCTTATGTTAAGATTGGAAAATGAGGTGTTTTTCTCTGTTAGTAAATTGTTATATTTATTCTTGATTTATTCCTTTATATATGGTATAACAATATAAAATGTATAACAAACTCTATTTTTTTGCTCAGATAAAGAGTAAATTATAAAATAAGTATTTAATGATATCTGTTATGACACGAGTATGAAAATTAGGAGCCGCGCCGGCGAATGTCGTAATTAATTTGAGTGTTTTAATAAATATTAAATGTGAGTTTCAATCACTACTTTTTCTACAACCAGTTTTAATAATGAAAAATAAGTTCTTTAGCCTGCAAAATTTACTAAGTAAAGAGTAACTATGAACTGTCAGACTTGATACATTTAAAATATATAATAACTAACTTAATATATAACCGCAGTATTGCCGTGGGGTTGAATTATGATTAGCTATAAACACGTATCTTAACGGCAAATATGTATCTTAATGAACTGCATTAAAGTATAAGCAATAAAAATCCAATTAAATTATGGGAATAGCAAAATAAATTTTATATTACGATCCAATAATTAATACGCCCATCAAGATATTCTGTTCCAAAAATAATCTTTCATTAGCATTAAAATTCCTATATGTATTAATATAATATGTTTGTCTTTAGCTATGTTGTCATAAGGTCTCTCAAGCGAGAATTTACCTTTCTTGGAGAATGGAGAGAAGGTTTTTATCTCGTGTTAACGAGACGAGACGAGAAATAGGCTATTCTCCTCTCGACAGCATCACTACAAACCTTGACCAGTATAGTTTCCAACATTAGTAGAAACAGATTTTTATTTAAATTACTTTCACATTGAAGTAATAAAGAACTTTTTTCATAAAGTCTGGTAATTTCTTTAGAATCTACATTCTGTAACCATCTAGATGCGATTGTGCCCAAATTAAGATTCTATTGAATGAACATGGGATAGGTCAAGATCTTACGGTGGTTATTGTTTGTAGCGTCAGATACAAGATTATTTTTAATCAACGTATTTCCCTGTTTTTATAGCAAATCTATAATAAGGCATCGAAACATTCGGTGACCCTGTAATACATGAACCATTTAATATGTTTCAGTAATATTTACGTGGTTCATTGATAAAATACTTCAAAGAAATCAAACTTTTTAATCATTCTGTTTTAAAGAAGATGTGCAAAAACGAGTTTTGCTGCATGATTATAAGATTCTTTAAGAAAAGTTTAAGACAAAATTATAGAATATATTATTAATTCGTTCGTACTTTTATAACACACAGCGCTATAGTTTAGAAGCATTTTATATAAGACCCAGCTAAATTTGCATTAACCTAGTGTCACTTCACATCCTGTATTAAAACGTTTCTGCTTGGATAAAATAAAAATTATAAAAATATCTGGAATATGTATATTTATGCCAATGCCATTACCATTTGGTACAAATCGCACACCATATGTTGTACATCTAGTATGTACATTTATATAGTGAGTTTACATTGTATTAACCCAAATTGCGATATTGGTATTGAAAGGCATGACGATAAACAGTTTTACCGGATGTTATGCTGGCTATTTGAGTCGTTTATTAAGATTTTAAAACATATTTTGAACAACTGCTTATAATGGGTCATTTAAAAATACGTACTATAATGCTTCCAATATTGTGTAGTTTAGTTAGCAGTATCACATTATGATGAGGTATGAAATGGAACATAAACATCAACATAAAAGAAACTGCTTTAATTAAACATTTTCATTGAGCCTTTTTACAATTTATAAATATATTGTCTTGTAGAGAGGAATTTATGGTTATTAATGAAGGTGTTGAGAACTAAATGGCCAGGTTATTTCCAAACATATTGGTTTGTGTTACTTTCACATGGCATAAAATGAGTGGGATATCTTTTCCACAAAATGGTATACAGTAGGGGAAAGTCGGGTTGTATCGGACACTTTAACCAGAACATACGTAACTTAAAGTCAAGAATTCTTAGTTCTTATTTTTCCATTTTAAAGTAACAAATACATATTAAAGTAGAAAAAGTAACAGAATTCGAATATAAAAGTAAAACCTAATTTTTTAACATCAAAATATATATAATGAAGTCTTTTTTTTTTTTAAATGTGCAGGACATGCATTAATTTATGGGCCCAGTCATAAAATTCACAACATTGGGTCCAAAATCCTCCCAACATTAATACACGTTGTCGACTTTCATCCTATTTTGTCTTTTCTGCATATCATATTTTTTCTCTCCTATTTAATGATCCTTTGTACAATTTTTTTTTAAAGTTCGTTATTTTATATGTCATTGGAGTGAAAATTTAACTTTTTCTATTTTTCTTTTTCTTGTATTGGACCATTTTTTCATCGCCTGAGAAGTGGCTGAAAGTTCTTTCCTAATTTGTGGATCAGCTCTGTTTGTTTCGACGCACTGATGGCCTGATTTTTTTCTGGTCTTGTTATGTCATGTCCGTCACTTTAACAAGTTGTTTTGAACAATATGGTTAATTTTTTTTTCACTATCCGCATGGTTACTTCTAAATTATTCTCTAGCATTCTAATTATTTGACCCAATGAATTCAATATCTGTGAAAATTTGGGGATTTTTACGGAAGACACCAGTGCATTGAAAGCCATAATTGTTTGAGTAGAACTGGTTCAGAAGTCCGGTGATTTCGTAATCAGTGATTCTAGCAAATGCATTTTGCACATCCTTAGAGAAGCTGATTCATTGAATGCATTTTTGAAAGGCTTCATTACTGTTCTGTCCAGCGGTTGAAGGTTGTGGATACAGGGCTGGGAAGAGTGAATATATGAACTTGATTCTTCCTAGCAAATATAATAACGTCCACTTTTTGTGAATGCAAGGGTTGTGTAATATTAAAAACAAATATAAGGTGCATTTCACAAAGTTGTGTATCCATGAAGGAAATGTGGGAATGAATATTCATCCAGCTATTATCTGAGAAGCACAAAAGCTGCCCTTTTGGATGCTTCAATTTTTAAACGTTCAGCCATTTTTTTCTGGGAAAAATGAATGGTGGTATGACAAAGTGATTTCCCGTGGCATCCGCGCAGAACATTTTCGTAATTGAACGAACTCGTTCTGTTGATGTGAGTTTTAGACTTGCCCTTCAATGAAACTACTTTTGCGCTAGTTTGACAGACAGTTAAAACTCCAGGCTAGTTCGCATTTTACATTTTGGAAGGATCGAATCCATTAAATCTCTTAACTTAGTAAAAAACGAGTAACTTAAGGATGCATGCTTCTTTGCAGACTTTTTCAAAGAGAAAACTCGGTATGACCATTCGTGAATGCATAATAAATATTTTTCCCTGCCAGCTCTTCAGTTTTATTAAAACGGTGCTGAATTTTCAACCTTGCCAAACACTTTTTGCTTAGTGGCATTAATCTGCTGTCTTCTGGAAATGGTAAGTGAAATAATCCCAAATCTGCGGCTAATTTGATTGCTAGGCATCTTCTCTTTTTTTTTAAATCTGTGCAAAAGAGAGCTTTTGAGGACGCCATACCTGTATGCTGCAGCTCTAATGAATATATTATAAGGGTTGAAGTTAATTTTACGAACGCCCGATACTAACCTACAAATGTTTGTTCCATAATACCCGACCTGCATTGATGAAAATAATAACTAACCAATATTTTTCCCCCAGAAAAGAGGTCTCCATGACACCATTTTTCTATTCCATAATCAACACACATAATAATTATAGTGATCATATCATGGTCGCAAACTCTAAATATTCGCAAAACTATAACGCACTTTCGCACTGTTTAGATCCCTCCTTTACTAACCAGACACATCTTCCGGATTTGCCATGAATATAAGCGCGAGAATGTGATACAGTCCGATACAATGTTATTGCCGATACCACCTGACGTTCCCCTAATGGCAAACGTAAAAAAAAACTAAATAGTTGCAGATGTAGAGAATAAACAGCATATATTTAAAACCATATTAATAATCAATTTTTGTCTTTTAAAAATAAAATTTTCGATATATTTTACTTATACAACATGTCTCGTAAATGCAACGAAAGTGAAAAAAATATTCTATAATTATTGTTAAAAAGGTCTTCCAATGTCAAAAACGTATAATAAATCATAATAAATTAGAGATGACAGCACAATAACAGTTGTCAAACGTTGATAAGATTTCTCTATAACATCGTCTTTACTTTAAAAACAAATACATAAGGTAACTAAATCAGCCTTGTTGCAATATCTACCATTCTTTTATTTCTCATTCAAACTACTTCAATTCAGTATATAATTTTTTCATGCATATGGGAAATATCGCAACATCCTACTAAATCATCTAATGGAGGATATCAATAGGTCGAAGAAAAAACAGATAACGTGCTGGAGAAAGAGATTGATCTCCTACTCACGTAACTGAAATAAGGGGTTGCTAGATAAGAGTAGTCGAGGGTATTTTTACTATAGCGTGCGTATCTCTTGATGAAAAAAAGCTCGAATGGCTAACATTAGGGGAGAGTGGGCCAAAATGATCCCCCTAAGCTAGAAATGCCTGTAAAAAGTAAAGTATATAAGAGAAGAAGTTCAAATATATTTTTTTGTTATGTCAATAGACTGTACTTAAATATTGCCTTGACAATTTTTTGATTAAAAGGTAAACAATTTTTTGAGGGCAGTAATGTAGATGTTTGCAAAAGGATCGTTTTATCCTAATAGTTGGGCGAAATGATCCCTTAAAGTAAGGCAAAATAATTGCCTAAAGTAAGGAAAAATTATCACTTTATTTGGCTAAACCAAATGACATTTAGTAAAAATAAACTTAAATTGCCGTGTAATAAAACAGAAAAAAATATATAAAAAACGACAAAATACAAAAAAATTTAATTTAAACGAACTTGACGTTACAAGTTATTTACTAACTGCTTATGCACTTTTTTCACCTTGGCATTGTCAATATAATAGTCACAGCAATATGAATCACAGTGATTTTCGTCGATACCCGCACACTCATCAGGTGCCCAATGATAGCATATTGAGCACTGCACCCACCCTTCTCTCGTAAATGAGACTGTAGAAATATTACGGTACCAATAAAACATTCTGTATCGTCTTGCACTTCGAATTCCTCCGAAGATTCCTCGTAATTTATGTCCAGTTTTCTTCTTTTGTCATTCTTATATGTTGTCACACTTCGCCTTTAATTTTCTTCCTTTAAATTTTATTCGTCCCAATGTATTCTTGTTCTTTGAAGCTTATTTTTCGCCTGCTTTTCCTTCTTCTTTGTTCCTCTAATAATTTATCTTCATACGGAATGCTTGTCAAAACTACTGTGCCTCCAGACTCACTTGGTTTTGAGCTACGTTGTTCTTGTACCATTTTAGTGAGTGGATGAATATCATTTGGAATGGATGTCGAGAGTTCATTAACCGAAGCTAAGGATTGCCTAGCAGTTGTTCGTTTGGTT
>MU181993.1:162008-230402 GCA_016904865.1 Pissodes strobi
TATATCGATATCAATTGTCGTCTCGCGTCTCGTTCGTACAATCGTACTTGAGTTCTTGCGATAGGCGATATATTTTATACTTGTCCCGGCTATGTTTGTTTACAGTATGGGGGATTTTTCAGAGATCGACGGATCCGACTTTCACGTTTCCAGCACATACCATGTGGTATGTGGTTTCCAGCTATTTAGCTAGGTTTAGCAAGTAGTGGTTAGCGGCGTGATAGATATCTGAGAGATACTTCTCACGAAAAATTTAGTAAAGCATAGTGGAAAATGTTACGGTTTTTAAATTGATTCCGATTTATTTTTTAAAAAATAACAGCCAAGTGCTTTATGGAAACCGAACAGTTGACCCTGGTTCAGGGCCTGATTCGGAAACACACTAATATATTCTTAATAATCTTAACCAAAGTCTACAGAAAACTTTGCCTTAACAGCATAAGTAATATAGTTGCCCAGTTTATATGCTTTATTTGATAGGTATATTGTGAAGCTTTTTAAATTAAAGGAATAGAAAGTTAATGTCAAAAAATAAACTTTTTTATTTCGTCCAATAAATACGTTAAAAATCTCGCTCGAATTTAATTTTACTTGTGGGAAAAATACGAGATCTCACGATTTCTCACGATTTTTTCGTGGCCAATCTCACGAAGCTAACTTCATGCGATCTACGATCACTGGCGCTAGGTACCTGGGATGTTTCCCGCGTTAGCCCCTGTGGATCGGAGGGCACCTTAGATTTTCGCTCTTCTGTTTACTTTGAAAGGATCTTTCAGCCCTGCCGGGCTATTGTTTTTATTTCCAGTACTCATGAAATTTCCCACGAGTAAAGGAAAAACAATCATCAGCTGCAACGCGCCCTGTTCTGCTGGTAGGCTTTATACAACGGGGGGCGCCAAGTGCCCCGAGGTTAGTCGGTTAGGACCAGGTTTCTTCCTAACCATCGATCTCATCGGCGCACAAAATAACCCCTGTGGATCGGAAGGTACCTTCGATTTTCGATTTTCTGCTCATTTTCAAAGGATCTTTTAGCCATTTCGAGCTATTGGTTTTATTACTCATGAAAGTTCCCACGAGTAAAGGAAACAATCATCAGCTGTAGCGCGCCCTGTACTGCTGGAAGGTGCGCCAAGTGCCCCGAGGTTACCCGGTAGAGACCCGGTTTCTTTCCAACCATCAATCGCATCGGCGCACAAAATACCTTAGGATTGAGGATGTTTCTATAGGAAAACTTTCTCTGTGCGATTCGGTCGGTTAAGCCAGAATCCCTGAGCCCCCAGATCCACTGTCTCTTACGAGGGTCGTTGCGTTCCAACCGGTTTACGGTATGTTCTAACCCTGTAACTCTTTAGATAGTGATCATTCAGGGTCGCATTCGAACTACATGAATCTTGTTTTTTTTTTAATAAGGTGCTGCACCTCCTTTCTCCTTTTCTACTTGGGCTAGGCTTGGGATGGCTATTGGCTGGGTACGGTGGTAGCATAAATATGAAAAATCTTGAAAATATCTTTTAAATCTGAAGATAAAACTCGTTTAAACGTAAATTACATTTAATCAATGATCTATTGATTCTGTTTGAACGAGCCATAATGAACTAGGAAACTATATTTACACAAAGCAACATGCCATACGATAAAATCGATTGAAGTAAAAATGTATTTTCTTCGACGAATCGTTCACCGCTCAAACACAAACATCTGCTGTTAATGCATGAATCCTCATGTTTCTCGGTAAACATACAATTTCCCGAATATACGAAATGCGTTTTTCGTGAATATAGGGCCCTCAGATTGTTTCCTTCTACTCCATTGGCAGATGTTACTAGGTGATGCCAAAATCGGTTTAGAGATATCGTTTAACATAAATAATTTACATTTGGATTGAACATACAAATCAAATAAGTCAGTACTTTATCTAAAAACAAATGAATAGACGTATTTGCCTTCCCGGAAGTATGTTTAAGTATGGAGTTTTAAAGAGTCACCCATAATCGAAAGTTGGCCTTGTGAATATTAAGGGCCTACCTACTAAGAAAATTGCCGGAATAGATTGTAAATTTGCAAAGCAATATATTTCTTTAAACTTTTCAATACTAGTGTTGAAAAGTACTCATCGTGCCACTCTTATCTGCCAAATTAATAGTCATGCTCTGAAATTAGCACATTTTGCCATCTGATTAAATAGGGTCACGTTTAAAATATTCAGTGTTCAGCATCTTTATGACTACTCTTTTTTTGGTAGATAGATGGTTCTCCACTTCAACCTCATTGTCACTACTTTCTCCTGTCTGAATTGAATTCATAATCTGACTCATCTGATGCCTCGATCGGGTCACTTTCCACTTAGTGCCAACAAGGCTTCTTCTTTAGGTTATTTCTAGGGAAGAATACGACGCCTCATGACTCTGTAACAGAAGATTTATAATAATATCAGTGAGACCTTTTGTACTTGACGAAAACCATGGATGGGACGAATAATCCCTAACGAAGATTACTCTCGAATGTCGGTTAAAATATTAACAACTGAAAAATAGTTTTATTAAATCAGACTTTATAAAAAACTTATCGTTACTTTTGGACTATAACACGACAACAAACTTCAATATTTTCACTAATATAAACGTTAAACATATGCATTCCCTTGCAGACACAGCAATAATTAACACATTTTGGAGTTATGTAAAAGCACCTGTTCATATGCTAGTGAATGTGCGCATTGACCTGACATATAGACTAATGATAATAGTCATATAAGTACTATTTTGGTGCTTCTAAAACCTACTACTGAGCTAGAATTGTACCGTGGGACCAAAAGGCGCCCACAGTTTTGAAAGAGTTAAACTTCGGTTAGGTATTTGCTAATTATCTATAATATTGAACTTAGCAATAATAAAACCCATAAAAACAGCAGACTAGGAGGTTCTTTAAGCAGTGAATCTTTTATAATGCCAACAAATATATATGTTGTATGTTGGTATATAGAGAATTTGATCGCGTGTGGAAGTTATTGGAAATATTTCAAAAGACATTGATTAAAGTATTTTGAGAACCAGGTAGGTATATCGGCTGCAAGGCATTCAGGAGATCCTAATCAATCAGTGTTTCCTCTCAGTAACATAACAAATTGCTCTAGTATTGCGACAAATTTCCATATAAATCAAGAAGTAGTAATGTAATGCCAGAAATCGTGATCAATAATAAAAGGTGGCCTAAACCTGATGCGTTTTCAAGCGCGATTGGTCGCATATTTTTCGTAAAATAGAACGTCGCTGAAAATAGACTGAGCGTTTCTTCTCTGTTGTGAAAGGAGAATATTCAAAAGAATATCCTTTTGTCGCCAGCACAATTATACTTTTCAAAAAGCCTAATGCACACTCCGATGAACACGTCATATACTAATGCTTTTACTGAGTGAAACGCAAAAAACGAAAAAGCAAAGCGTGAAATCGTGTTAGCAATATACAAATTTTTACGTATTTTTAGGCGAGAAATGTATTTGTTCCATAAGACAATAAGATTGAAATAAGGGCGAAGGAAGACAGAATGTTGGATTGATTCTTATTTATCGATGCTTCTAATGAAGCTGCATTTTACAAATGTTCTATATACCTACACATTGCAGACTATTTCTTATAATTCGTGTTAAGCAAGGATTGATAGAACTCGCAACAAAAAGAAACTATCAGTTATTTTTCTTATAATTTTCATTAATTAGTAATCAAAATTTGAACTGTGATAATTTAATTCCACGTTTATATATGCGGGAAAAACCGAATGTTGCATTAGGGAAACTTCGTGAAGTCGTCGAGACTAGACGAGAGCAGCATTCCTCCTCTTGTAGCTTAGGTATGAAAAAAAAACCTCTATCGTCTCGTCGAGGGATGAAAGTTCTAGTTTGAAAGACCTCTCTTGCCTCTTCTCGTTTCATTTCTTACGAGTTAAAAAAATCGGTCTTACGACCACATACCTAAAAACAAACAACATATTTGCATTGAAATTGTGACTCAAAGATTATTTAGTTTGATATTAAATGTGTCTATGCGTATATTAATTGGATCATAATAAAATGGAAGGCATTTGTTCGATATCCGTGTGCATCTCAGCATGTTTTCGAAATTGTATAAACATAAATGCATAGTTTTCTCTTACAGTCGTGAACTATGGAATATAATAACCAATTAGATGTCACGAGCTGCCACATTAATTTTATTTCCCAGATATACTCGACACGAGAATTTATCATGGAGAGAAGCAGTTTTTTCATCTCGTCACAAACAAGGCGAAATCGGCCTTCTCGTCTCATCTCGAGATCTCGAGATGAGACGAGACGAGGAACGAGAAATTCTTTTCTCAGTGCCATCACTACTAAACGTACAGTTTCATCAATTGGGTATTACTTAGGTACCGACAATAATAGAACAAGCTATTAACTTTTTAACCAATAGAATCTCCTGCTCATAAAGCTATATGAGGGTATTTAATAGGACCTCCGTGGATTCGTCGAAACCAGATTTAAGAATATTAAAAAAAGGAAGAAGACAAGATATTTAGAAAGAAAGTTTTTTCAGAAACCAATGGAATCATTTAAATTTTATTTCCTCGCATGAACTCATTAATTCTAGATGTAACCACCCAATCACAGCCGTGCTACTATGAACATAAATAGAAATGCTACTGCGAACAATAAACGCTGGCAGTAATTGCAACATATTATGCAGGAAAATATCAAGTAAGGTTCACAATGGTTAAAGTGATGTAAGCTAATAAGAAAAGGTGTTTCTCCAGATGTAGAAAGCCCTGCCAGAAATACTCAAAACAATCGCCAGTTAACTTAAACAATATGAGTATGATGTATAGTAAGCAAAAAAATAAATGCAACCATCAACAACAGTAGGAAGCTATTGCTTCCTACTGTTGTTGTTATCTACAAAGCTAAGACCGATATTCAAAACGGGAATCTTATCACAAAATAAAATGAGTCACTTTAATTTTGAAAAGATCGTAGTAATATAACAGAAAAGAGATACTGTGCGCTTTAGACCATAATGAATATCAAAATGATGTTATGAAGATTACATAGGAAAACGATATGAATACAAGCTTTTATTGCAAAAAAGTGAAAATTGAATATTGACAAGTATTCTCCTAAAGAGTGGAAGTAAATTGACATGAACTCCAAAAATAAGAAAACTCCAAATATTGCAACGTAACAGCTTTCTATTCAAAAAAGTGATAAAGTGAATATCGTTAAAGCTAGCTCAAAACGATAGAACTATTGGATTAAGTGAGTGTCAGTTGTTAAAAGTACGACTTTAAGATTCGTGCAAATTAAAATTAAATTACAATATCGGTTAGAATGACGCTAGTTTGAGCTCGTTTGAAGCTTACTCCATTTTGAGCTAGATTCACTGATTACACAGCATGATGAGCATAAATTGTTGATAAATACACTTTCAGTAGTATTGGTGCAGTTGATAAATAAAGTCGTAGTCAACAATGCATATACCAAACTGAAGTATTAGAAAAACAACAATTTTCGAGCGGAAAAATCATTTTGATGCTATCTATGTTTTTTGACAAATTGTAGCGAAATTATTAGAATACGAAGTTCCAGCAGTTTGCAGTTGTATAAAGTTTCACACTGCGACTTTGATAAAAAACAAACTATGCATTAGTTTCGATCCTGCGACTACTATAACCGTTGAAGTGAATCAAAGTTGGCCCATTATAATGAAAATATTATGTTAGACCTTTTAAACTCGAGATAGTATGGTGGAAGGACATCTTATAATCTTGCAGCCTCTTGCGAATACGATCAATACGTAGGAGTAATTCCATTTTAGACCTCAGCAAAATAAAAAATAGTAACTTTATATGCATATCTGTCGAAATTATTTAAGAAACTGACGGATAAAGTTTTCGGCGCCTAGTTTTAGCTCGGAAACTTGACAACAAGATGGGTAAGGTTTCTAAGTATGATGCAACGATGAATTGGGCATAACGTAATAGTTCTTTTATCTTTTTTTTAAAGATATAGATCGTAGATCAAACACGTACAGGAAAATTTTTTGCAATGCCCTAGGGGCTCCAGGAATTTCTGGTTAGTATCAAATGCAGTAAGTAATAACTTTACAATAATGTCTCTCCCACCTTTGGCAGACAAACGCGGCATCACGGCTACGACAGCTAAGGAAAAAGCAAACATGCTCGCCGAAATGCTTTCATCCCATTTTACCTTAAGCGTCCCCCAAGGCAAGGGCCTCCCCGCCATATCCAACATCAACACTACCATGGCAGAAGTTAAATTTGAGCGACATGTGTAAAATTCTCGAAGAACTAGATACGCAAAAGGCATCAGAACTGTATGGATCACCTGCCATCGAGTTAAAAAACTGCGCCAACGAACTTACACCCATTTTTTCCAGACTTTTTTCTCTGTCGTACTGAAAATGGATTTACACATCTTCTTGGAAAGTTGCTCGAGTGCAAATTGTTCCAAAAGTCACGCCCACAAACTAGCTCCCAATTGCCTTGCTTCCAATAATCTCGAAAGTCATTCAATGTGTAGTCAATCAGCAACTACTCAATACCTCGAGATCAACAGAATAATTAGCGATAACCAATACGGTTTTCGCAAAGAGAGATCAACATAAGATATACTGGCCTATGTCACTCATATATGGAGAAGGGCAATCGAGAACCACGGAGAATCTCGAGCGATTGCGTTGGATATTTCGAAGGTATTTGACAGAGTTTGGCATGACGGATTGCTCAACAATTG
Source organism: Pissodes strobi (assembly GCA_016904865.1). NCBI lineage: Eukaryota > Metazoa > Arthropoda > Insecta > Coleoptera > Curculionidae > Pissodes > Pissodes strobi. The sequence goes on from MU181993.1 coordinate 168,790, forward strand.
CCGTCCTTCGAACTGCCATACCAGCGGCTCTCTGCAGCTAACTTGTCAGTTTCCTTAAAGGCCGTTTTACATTTGGCAATTTTGCAATTTTTATTGCACGCATGCGCAAATGAACAATTTTTTACAACTTGCTGCAATTTGATTGCACTTGCAGAGAATAGAACCAGTCCTAATTTACTTGTGCGTTGCATCGCAATTTTGGTAATTTTTTAGTTATTTTTGTCATTGCCAACCTTAATAAAATGTGACATATTATATAGTTTATGCTATATTTATAAAACTATTAACCTATACATACCCTATACCCAAAGTGAATAATACCTTATGGTGTGTAGTGTGTGCTTGAAAGCAGAGTAAGTAGAAAATAAATAGTTTAACTTTAACATCAGATGATTATGCATATATGTGTTTATATTTTCAAGTTGGTAGTTTTGATTGCAATGTAAGGAAAATTGCCGAATGTAAAGCTGAAGTAGCAATTTATTGCGCCAAAAACTTGCAGCAATAAAAGTTGCAGCAAGAAAACTTGCCGAATGTAAAACCGCCTTAAGAACCGATCTCTGGACGTTGCAGCTGGTGGACACATCTCAAACACATTCACCATTAATACGGACGTGCCTCAGGGTGCAATACGTTCACCAACTCTGTTCCTCATCTATATTAATGACCTGCTGACCGAAACCAATAATCCGGTTTACAGTTTTGCAGATGATAGTACCCTTGTCTCCCAATTTAGAATACAAAAAAATATATTTTACCAGCGATTGAGACTTATCGCCGTAGACAGGAGCAGATCACAATAATTAATAAAGATCTGGAGAAAGTTTCAACTTGGAGTGATATAAGTTTGCTCCAGTTTAATCCAAACTAACCCAACCAGCCACGTTTACCACTAAAGCCCATACAGCTGGCACTGAGGCCATTATGGCAGGATCACCATTCCTTCAACTTCGTCAATCGGACTACTGGGTGTCTCGGCCAACAGCAATATGTTCTGGCATAACCACGTCAAAATCAGCCTCGCTGAAGCTTGGTGCGCTATTTCGCAACAAAAAACTGTATACACGGCAGCACGTGCTCTTGCTCTACAAAGCGCAAATAAGACCATACTTAAATAATGCTCACATATCTGGGATGCTGCACCTAAGCACACTCTAAAGCTGCTGGATTCCATTCAGGAGAGAGCTGTGCGTCTCGTCGGTCACACGGAGTTGACCCAGGATCTGAATAGTCTGGAACACCGCAGGCATGCGGCCGGGATCTTCCTGTTTTACAGATATTTTCACGGCAGATTTTCCCAGGATTTGGCTTGCCTCATCCCGCCATCAGCAACGCCTGTTAGACAGTCATGACAGACGGCATGAGCGCACCAGTTCGTCATACAACTGGGAACACTTAGAACATCGCTTTACTCCATTGTCTGGCGCACTACATCACTTTGGAACTTACGCCCTGGGGACGCTGAAACACCCATCTATTAGTTGGATGTGATGCCAATGGGTACCATACACTGTGGGGCAGCACGGACACCAACCAAAGAGGTGAATCATTATACAATTATTTACTAGGGGAGGGGTTGGTTGTTAATAATAGTGGCTCTGAACCAACCTTTGTAACTGCCAATAGGTAGGAGGTATTAGATCTAACGATCAGTGATAATCTCTTATCCACCAGAATCTCAGATTGGATAGTGCCATCAGAGACCTCGTGCTCTGATCATAGACATATTCTCTTCAATCTAAAAACAGGTGAAAGACCCATCTTTGAACACAGGGACCCTAAGTGCACTGATTGGACTGGTTTTAGTCTTACCCTTCAGGAGCTGATGCGGACCTCTATTGCAAAGATATCAAATCGTGATGAGATTGAGCTGGCCTCGGCGTAACTGAGGGCATATGGGATCAACACAGAATTGCTCTAACGAACTACAACAAAGCCATCAGAGAGGCAAAAAAGAATTCATGGGAAACCTTCTGCCAGCGCATAACAGATGCACCTGGCAGTGCTAGGGTCCCTAGAATCCTCTCTAGAGAACCCTTTCAGGAGTTAGGATCGCTAAAACGACCTGACGGATCCTTTACGGAATCTGGCATAGAAACGTTAGAGCTTCTGGCTAAGACTCATTTCCCGGGATGTCAGATTTTGCATAATGATGAGGAGAAGCCTGTTTGGGATCGATCAGATCGTCCAAAAACGGGCGACTGGATTGTCCCCAAGAAAATTATTAATGCATCAACAGTTAAAAGTGCTATTCTATCGTTTCAGCCATTTAAATCACCTGGTGAGGACGGAATATTTCCAGCACTGCTGCAGGACGGTCTGGAGGTACTAACACCGTTCTTAATCAATCTTTTAAAGCCAGCCTAGCGAGTAATTATATACCTAGCAGCTGGACTAAAATTAGAGTTGTGTACATCCTAAAGATGGGACATAGAGAATCAACACCTAACTCATGGAGACCAATAAGCCTGACCTCCTTTCTGTTGAAATGCATGGAAAAGATACTCGACGTGCACATTAGAAAGGATTGCACTTGGTGAGTATCCACTGAATGCTCACCAATATGCGTATCAGACCGGCAAATCTACAGAACTTGCACTAGACAAACTTGTCGGGAACATAACTCAAAGCAAATCTATCGCGATGGGTGTGTCCTTAGACATTGAATGAGCATTCAATAATGGATCACCAAACGCCTTATAGACAGCATTAGCTGAAAGAGGGGTTGAACCACAAATAAGGAATTGGATCGGAAGTATGTTAAACTGCAGAGTAAGCTAGAGGAAGAGAGCTACAAATTCAGAGCCGTTAGGAGATGTCCGCAGGGCGGGGTTCGGTCTCCCCTTCTGTGGTCTCTCCTGATGGATGGTCTGTTGGCGGTTCTCTCGCTGTGGGATGTGGAGGTGCAGACATACGCGGATGATCTAGTAACACGGATTAGAAGCAACTCGCAAAGAACTATCTCAGAGGATCTGTAAGAGGTGCTAACCATGGTCTGTGACTGCCGTGAAAGGGAACAACTATCTGTGAACCCACACAAAATAGTTATAGTACCGTTCACAAGGAAGAAAATGCTGGAACCACCTTCACTCAAAGGAGAAACTATCCCATTTGCGAATACAGTAAAGTATCTGGGAATTACCCACTTAACTGGACTGCACATCAAATCTGCCACCTCTTCAAAGAGTACTGGAGAAGAAGGCTAGATGGGCGACGTATAGATTGACACAGGCAGTGATCAACAATCCGCAGGCGATCATTATGGTGCCCAACAGCCTGAAAAATGCCAATAAGCAGGACAGTGTGCTGATTCTACCATCAGATGTTTTGCCTACCAAAATGATCTATTACCATGCGTATGACGTCCTCTTACCAGAGAGGAACGAATGGACAAAGGACTCGGAACATCTGAGATTAACAGAGAATAGCTGGTTCACTGACGGCTTCAAGACCAATGATGGTACAGGAGCCGCTGCATGGAATAAAAATGGTAAGGTTGAGCTTAAGTGGTTCTGAGGCAAACATGCAACCATTTTTCAGACTGAAGTTAAGGCCAAGATTCGCCAGGTTATGTCTGCAATACTGTTAGGTCTTTCACTTGCTTTAGCTAAGGACCGGCCATAAAAGGCTTTGTAAATTGTTTCTTTTTTTTTCAAAATCAATTATCAAATATCTCACGAAATCATACTACTATCTTTTACGAATGTTTCCAATAATAGACGCTATAAGTTACTTGCACGGAATATTAATGCATTCATATAGCATCTTGTCAAATGATATATTTGTCAGATATAGAATTAAAATTTGTATATTTATCTCATTAGCTGGTATTATACTAGCTTTATCTAAACGCTCTTCAGAATATTTATTTTTTATTGACGATACTGAATATTATTAAGACAAAATGATCGTATTCTAATCTTTTAATTACAATATTCTGTTATTTTGAGACTAGTAAGTATATTTATATTTAATTACCTAGATATAGTTTAGAAATATGCAAACTTTTAATTGTACATTGGGGAAATATACATATCGAAGATCACGTTGGTGATCGAGTTAGTCTGTTCCACATTTTGCTTGTACAATGCGTAATGATTTGATGCATAGGCGTTCGGACTAATATTATAAATATTTTAATTCACTCTATTTTATATTATTGGGAACATAATTTACTGAGAATAATTTCAATAAAGAACTATTTATTTATATTCATATTATACCTACTAATGTTTAATGAGAATTAAAGTAAAATTTTTAATTAAACCAATATTTAATGCACTATTGTTGAATAATAAATAATATTATATTACCGTAAATAAATGTATTTCTCTACACATGTGTGAAGCTAGCGTGAATCAGAATTTTTTTAGTAGTAATCAGAGAATTGCGCTTGGTTCGAGGATAACATTGAAAAGAAATATTAAGAAACGAAGCGGCTTGAAAATATTATACGTAGATCCATTATTTTGACGTTTTTCGACAGGGTGAAGAAATTTAAGTCAAAATTAAACTTTTGGCTCTAACAACAAGTTCATCACAGGATTTTGCAAAATCCAAATCAGACTATAGTCATGATAAAAGCAGGAATTTTAGAAAAAACTTGTCAAAATCAATGCAAAACTTTAAAAGAATGTATTTCATAGGTTAATATAAAAAAAAGACTCGGTGGTATGCCTAAAATTAAAATCTTAAAATATTATACATAATTAGATATGCGAATTAATTATTAAAGTAAAAATCGTAAAGATAAAATAAATTAGTAATACCTAGTACAGCTAAAGCACCTTTTTCATATAAGTAACGTTTTCGCAACAAAAAATATTGGGGTAGGTGTTACCTGTTTATTGATTATTAATATTGATTACCCATTATTTTAATTTCTTTTTAAATAGCAAATATTGTTTGTAAAACTTACGTTAGCAAAATTATAGATTTGATAGTGATATCAGCGACCAACCCTAAAACACATCAATATCACCGAATTTTTATGCTTCTTCAACAGTCTATTTAAGACTTACACTGGATTAAATTGATAAGGATAGCTTGATTTAGGCCATATTATGAGAAGATGTACTGTTAATTAAACGATTTGTTATATTAAGTATTATATTCCCAATCTTAGGATGTTGTCGCCATAGTGGCTGCCATGTTGAATATCTCATTTTGCGGTCGAATTTTCTAACTGCTATTAAATACTTTGTAATCAGCGAGTTAAAATAGTCGAGAAACACATGTTATCGACTGTTATACACAATGCTCCTTACATGGTTTAAACTACGGCGATAGATAGGTGCGTACAAATTAGTAAGCTTTCAGGCAACATACGTAATATTTTCTATGTTATACAGATGCCATTAAACTATAAAGAAAATATTTTAAATAATTTAATTCTTAGGGCGTTTTTCATGGCGTGATCCATCCTATATTTAATAGTAATAATGTTCTATTGGCCGATAAAGAACATAAATAATCTTTTTATGTGTGGCCACAGACTCTTTCTCGTACAACAAAAGTTTCCGGGTACCGGAAAAACTGTTCGAAAAAGCCTAGGAGAATATAATAAAGCAGAGAGTGTTCCTTCTTATTTAACATCCTTTGAATTTTTATTCGTCTGCTTTTGACCGGAAAACCTCGGCATAACCCGCGTTAGTTTATTTTTTTTGAGACAGTGATCCTTACTTTTTACTGGGTCTACTTCGATCCGATTATCCCCGACTCAGTTGCGTCCGCCATGCCACCGATATATTCTTCTGAATTATTTATCTCTACTTTTGCAAGTAACCTGGATATTTGAATAAAAGATCCATTCTTTGTTGCTTTTTCAAAGGGAAGTTTTGCTTGGAATTTCAAAATATGTGTTACTAACTGCTATGTAACGCTTCGCATTCATGGAATTTCTCTCTTTTTGACTTCACCGAAACCAATTATATGTCACACCTTACTCCTTTAACAGGGATATAACGATCAAAACATTTAGGCAAACATGTCCTCTTCGTTTTAGAACTGCAACACATAGTCGGATGTTACGTAAGCAAAAGTACATAAAATATGTGTAACAATAAAGTAACTATTTTAGTTATTTAATAGGAGTTAAATAAAGTCCCCATTTTGCTTACTGGAATTATGGTGAAGCTGAAATTACTATAGTCTTTGAAGCGATTAGTCATTATCAGCATTCTTCGATCGCGCGTCGATCGAAGAACAGGTCAATTGGTTCCCTGTGCAATCGAGCCAAGCGAGATTTAAATCGTTTATCGCGACAAAAAATTGCAAATAAATATTTGTTTATTTACGTTCTGCAAAAACTTTCGCTTGTTCCGGCTACTTCTACTTAGATTTACAAATAGTTTGCTTCACTGGCTACTGCAGTTTAGTAAAAACTAGCGGATTTATCCCCTTTTGTTCTCAGTTTTCGGGGACGGAACCCCGACTTTAGCCTTGAATATGGTCGAGTCTGACGATGGAAACACTTCCATCGCATCATGCTCTTCCCAGCCAAACACGGACGAGGCGATTTACGAGAAAACTCGCAAAATTTACCGCCGAATGCAAATTTATATCGAAAAATGTAAAACATGTAGCTTCCTGATCGAACCACTTCGATCTACATCTAACAAAGAATCGAAAGCGTTAATTCCTGACTTAAACAAGGCCATAGGCCATCTCAGAGCCGAACACGGACTTGCAGCCTCTCAAAAAAAAGAGCCTGTACTCTCCAAAATCGATACTGGAAGAAAAAAGGCAAAATACGTTAAAAAACCCACTTGCCAACAGATCATGACCTCTAACGCCGAGGCCATGACCTCTACGGAGACCACACAGCACAAAACGGCCCTGACTTCCGAAAACGCGACCGAAACCGCCCGGAAACCACAGAAGGACGCAATAGAACAACCTGCTACTTCTGAGCCCCTGGTACCTCCGCCCGAAAGCACCCTCTTTAAAGTGCCCCTAAAGACACTCCCATTCAAGAGTCATATTAGAGCCGTAAAAGAGGTCGGAGGGCAAATCCCGGTCCCGACAAGCAACCGTTATGAGCCCTTATCGGACATGGACGAGGGTGAAACCAGTGATGCATCATCGTATAAGCCTAATGCTGGGAATTTGCGACGAAAAGTGGTAGAAAAGAGGACATCAAAGAGAAAGGCACATGTTCTCGACAAATCACCGACACAAAAACAAGTGAAAGCCAAGCCCCCGCCGCCGATTGTTATTCAAGGCAAGTTCAACAATCACAAGGCCCTCCAGGCTGACCTTAAAAAGTATCAAATTACTAAGTATACACTTAAGTACACGAAAAACACAGTTATCGTGTACTGTGAGCAGGAAAAAGATTGGGCCTTCCTGAAAAGGAGCCTAGACCAAGACAGCGTACAGTATCACAGTTACGCTGAATCAAACCACAAAACGAAAGCCTTCGTATTACGTGGACTGGACGGTGACATAGACATATCGGACATCAAACAGGAGCTTACTGACGTATATAACATAAACGCCAAAAATATATTCCTCATGAAGCGCACTCGAGTACCGCTCTATCTTGTTGTCTTGGACACAGGATATACATTAAAAAAGCTCAACCAGGAATGCAGACTCATACTGGACGTAAGGGTTGCTTGGGAAAACCGGCTTTCAGAAAAACCCATTATGCAGTGCAAGCGCTGCCAAGGGTTGGGACATGCCGCGACGTACTGCCGAAGAAATGTGAGATGTTCACGATGTGCGGGTCCACACGAAATTACAATGTGTGACTCCAATGAAATAAAGTGTGTAAACTGCGGCGGAGAGCACCGCTCTATTAGCCCTGAGTGCCCAGTTTACACCTACAAGGTCAACCTGTTAGCACCACCCAAACAGAAACAGACCTACATTCCTGCGCCACCCCCGGCAAGACCGGCGTGGCAAAACTCTCAAACCACCCTCGAACATGAACGTGCTGGCCAGCGAAGAGGTCAGGGCTCAAACAAGAGCCACCATCAAGTACGGGAAGAAGACCGGACCGAAAGACAGCCCTACGACGAGCAGTTCCCAAACACTCTTGGGAGAAGCCGACCGCCCCAAAACCGAGACGTGAATCTTAATCTTAAACAAAATGTAAGTGCAAATAATACCACTGCAAAATTGCCTATAAATCCTAATATTAATTCAAACCAAAACGCATATACTAATTTAAACAACAATTTTCATAAGCTTTCAGATACAATTAACGAAATCAATTCATTAGTCAATATCAACGAATTATTTTTTGCGTTAGACGAGTTTCTCTCAATGATCAAGGCGTGCAATGGCGATAAAATTGCCATTGTTCAAGCAACGGTGAGATTCTTCACCGAGGAAATCGGAAAATATAACATATAAGATGTCTGTTCCATGTTTCAAGTGTGTAGTTGGAATTGTAATTCAATCAGGCACAAATTGGGAGAGTTTAAACAATTTGTGCATGATAATCCTTTCTCGGTTATTTTTTTATTGGAAACCCGCATAGACCCATGGTTTGTTTTGAAGATTCGGGGTTATCAGGTCGAGAGATTTGATAGGCCCAATCCGCGCGGAGGCGGCGTGGCCTGCCTGATACGTAGATCGATTCCATATAAAAGAGTCCACGGCATCCGCTCTGTAGCAGAACACATTTGCATTGAGACCGAGAACGGTCTGCGTATTGCGGGGGCCTACGTTCCTCCGCTCGCTCCCTTTACCTATGATGACTTCATGGCTTTCTTCCCGGACAACAGAAGGTCCATATTGATCGGGGATCTAAACGCCCGACACTTTGTGTGGGGCGCCGGATCTACGAACAACAGGGGCCGAATGATGTTCCGTGCAATTGAAAATAACCCAGATCTCCTTTTTCACCGCTCCGAAGTTCCAACTTTCTACCCAGCTTGGGCCCCTACCCCCTCCTACCTGGATGTTGCTGTTACGAAGGGAATCGCTGACGTCCCGCCGCTTCAGGCGATAAATGACTTGAATTCTGATCACCTCCCAATCGTGATTTGCCTTGAACCAAGGCGGCCAGAGACCTGCGAAATGAAAATTTCATACAGGAATCTCGATTGGAGGGAGTTCAGGCGCAGGTTGAACGAAGCAACGGTGGTTCCCGACCAAATAGACAGCATCCAGGAACTAGAGGCTCAAGTCCAATCATTTACCCTAAACATCCAGCGTATCCGTGATACACTCGTTCACTCTGTCAGGAAAGAGCGCCCTGCAGACTCCCTCCCAGATCATATTCTTATGCAAATAAGGACTAGAAACGCCATTAGGCGCCGATGGCAAAGGTATCATGCCAGAATCGACTATTTACATATGAATGAGCTAACTAATAACATCAAAATCCAAATCAGCGGGTACAGGACTGATAAATGGATGCAGTATGTAAATTCCTTAAACGCTCAGGACGGCTCCCTTTGGAGCCTGGCCAGGAAAGTCAGAGGAGCCTCTGCGCCCATGCCGGCTATCCGCCAAAACGGCAACGATATTATGAGTGACGAGGGCAAAGCAGAGGCCTTCGCTGATTTCCTGGAGGGGCTCCATAGGGAGTCGCCCGATACCATCCCTGCGCACACTAGCATTACTGATATAGCATCTAAATTGAAAACGCGAAAATACCCTATCCCGCCGCCGGTGATGAGCAAACTGCTTGTCACCCCGGGGGAGATTAGGTCTATATTAAACCGCCTGCCCCGAAATAAAGCTCCTGGGAATGATACCTTGCCATACTTAACTCTTCGGAATCTTCCGAAGAAATCCGTCATACATTTCATGCACATTGTAAACGCCATCATTCGCCTACAGCATTTCCCATCCTCTTGGAAACATGCCGAGATCATGATGATCCATAAGCCAGGCAAAGATCCGAGGCAAACCGGCTCTTACAGACCGATTTCCCTGCTCCCCACCATGGCGAAGGTGGCGGAGAAACTACTCTTGTCCAGAATAAGCGGCGCAGCCGATGGACTCGGTGTACTGCCCATGGCGCAATTCGGCTTCAGGGCTAGGCATAGCACTACCATGCCTGCAGCGAAGATTGCACACGACACCGTGCAGGGCTTTAACCGAGGTCAAAGCACTGCGCTGCTTCTCCTGGACATAGAGAGGGCGTTCGACAGGGTGTGGCATGACGGACTATTGTACAAGATGCATGTGAAGCTTGGCTTCCCGCTGTATCTGACAGCATTGGTCCAGTCATACCTTGCCGGGCGTACTCTCTCTGTACGCATAAACAGGGCAAGTTCGTCTGTGAGGCCGCTAAAAGCCGGCGTCCCGCAGGGCACTGTTTTGTCCCCACAGCTATTCAACTACTATATAGCAGACATCCCCTCCTCCCCTAACACTTCCTTAGTGCTCTACGCCGATGACACGGCAATTTACTCGCAATCCAAAATCGCGCAGACAGCAAAAATCAAACTCCTAGATCACCTCGACATCCTTCTCCCATATTATGCGAGATGGAAAATAAACTTGAACGTCCCAAAGACAGAACTAACAATACTAACCAAAAAGAGAACTAACTTGGACATTACGCCACTCACGATACATGACATTACAGTAGACGTAAAAGACAAAGTAAAGTACTTGGGAATAGTGTTTGACAAGCGACTGATCTTTACCGGACATATGACCGAGATCCGCAGAAAGAACGCTATTGCCCAAAAAAGTTTAAATATGCTCATCAGACCAAGATCTTTTCTGAGCCCGGCAAATAAAGTAAACATCTACAGAACTATTGTCAGGCCGACTTTAATGTATGGAGCCCCTGTATGGTCTTCTGTGGCGAGTACGCACAAAAAGGCACTGCAGGTTATGCAGAACCGGTACCTAAGAGCGGCCTTCTCGGCGAGCCGATATACTAGAGTCATGGACTTGCATTCATGGTCGAATCTTGACACGGTCGAGGAGTATATCGACAAGGTTTCCTGCAAGTTCTATGACTCTGGTATACGCGGTTCGCCACTAACGGCAAACATAGCCAATGTGCGCTACGACCCGCAGAATAAACCTAAGCATGGGCCCATACACAGGGCAACGTCTCTGTTTTACCAGAACCCAAGGCCGCCTGAACAATAATAAACGCACATAGCGAGTATAAGATCAGAACAAAAGACAGGACACAGACATACTGACTGGCTGTCCTGCGCGCTCCGCTGGAAAGCGATCTTGGCGAAGCTCGCTTAATATTTGCTCCTTGATTGAATGGGCAATGCCCAATACGCAATTTCCAGCTACACATCCCTCACAATAGGGCATCTTGATGCCCCTTACGTGAAAGCCAAAGAAACGTGAAAGAGGTTTTTTCAAATTGTGTTTTTCCTCTGTTCTAACCGTCACACATTTAGCACTCAAAACAAGCCTGCATTACATCAGCCTTTCGGTAATACACATTGAACCAGGCTTAAAGGGTAGGTAACCCGGGGAAGCAAATTGCAGTGGTATAAACGGCACATAGATAGGTTTATAGGTAGGTTAGCTAGCCCTAGGCGTGTCAGCGATGCGCCCCTACAAATCACGTCTGACTAGATGTGAAAGGCGGCGCTAGCTGCGTGTAAACGCGACTTATAATTACCTTAGGAAGCCACCAAAACTGTAACTTTATGAAATAAATGATGTTGTTGTTGTTGTTGTTGTTGTCATTATCAGCTAAGGTAGCTTTTGTACCCCATGCCCCTGCTCGTTTGTAACCAATGTGAGTATTCTCAAACAGTTTCTGTACAATTTTTGCTTTTTAATATATCACTGTACCTACAAAAATGTGCAGATTTTTGGAAGTCTAGCTCTAAATCTAGAGACATGTATAACACTTAAAGTTATTGGTGCTGTATATAATGAGCCAAAGTCTTCTAAAGTTTCAGATTGCTCGGTTAGTAAAAATTTGTTTTGATTTTACAAATGACATTAATCCAAAGGAGGACACTATTCATTCGAGGCTTAGTCTAGAAGAGAGAAGAAACTACCAAATATTAAAGTGAAAATAAAGCATCCAGTGCAAAAAGGGGTACAAGTTTAAACTCTCTGATTACACTGATAAGTCTATGCAAAATTAAAGGGAATGTAAGCCAGAATCAAGCATATGGCAATGTTGTCAAATTACAGATCTATGACCGATTGATGCGCAAGATCGGCGCAAGTAAGGGAGGTGAAACGTCGTTGTGATGGTAGAGTAACCATTTACGCTTTTTCCAGTTAGACATTGTCAGTTGTCGCTCTTTTTTATTGTGAGGTATTCTTTCTCGTTGAGTTTTGAGGTTGCGTTTTGTGAGTTTAGTGTTTATTATTTACGATAATGTGATATACCGTCTTGCCTTTGTATTCTGAAAGAAAACGTAATAGGCAAGGTCCCTTGTTACCATTATCAGCGGTGCGTGAGGTAGGTTTAAGTTTAGATTTTTACAGTGGGTTTACACAAACAAATAACGTAATATGAGAATCTGATATAAATAAAATAAGATGGAAATGCATAAATAACAAAACATAAAATAAGATATGGTTATATTTTAACTCCGACAATATCTGATTATTATTTAATTTATTTTTGTTTTTGTGTTTGGAAAGTATAAAAGTAATAACTAATTGCACAGGATCTGCACAATTTCTTATTGAACGTCCTTATATCTAAATTTCATTTTATTTTCTATTGTCAGACCATTTCAAATCCTCTTTTTTATTTAATCGTAACTTATCTTCAATCGAAATTTCTTTAATTTTACACAAAATACAAAGAGCTGACAACGCGCTATGACATTCGTTCACCTTTGCATTGCTTAGATTAGAGAAAACACGATGGGAGACTACCAAACATCTTTTAGGAAAATAGGTCGATTAACTTTCAGTTCTTCACGCTTATACAACTTCATGGGAAAGGATGGACGAATTCAATAGAACTCTACATATTCTCTTCACAGACTTCCGGCATGGACATGAGAATCTAGAAAACGAGCCAAGCTGAACTCCTGGCAGGTAAATGCTCCAAACTGTAATTTTCTTATTCATTCATACGACATCGACCTTATTAGCAACATTTCTCTAATAACAATAAAATGGGAAGAAGAAAACCCAAACACATATTGTGTAAAGTGACTTGGAAGAAGATACAGAATAGGACAAAATGTGGTAATAAAGACGCAAAACTTCAAAAGTTAGTGGAACGTTTCAAATACCGGTTAAATCAGCAAACAGTTGTAATATGCCCTGGACTATTTTCATATGTCGAAATATTATTTAGGGTGTCGAAAATTAAAATATGCAAAAGTATTATACGGCTAATGATCACTTACTGATCTGAGACATCGACGATATGATCCAGGCAAACGAGGAAAAAGATTTCAAGCGACAGACAAATTTTTGAAACATGGCGATCCCAACACAAATTAATATCATATCAGAATAATTAAATTGCTGATATTAAATAGCTGTAGTGGTAGTGACATCGCCCAGTAAACTAAATCCCGTCGAGTGGGAGCCGGCCAGCGTGTCACACTAAGAATGGCTCTCAGCTCGTATGACTTGCCGAATATTTTATATTAGCCATGAGAGATTGCTGGAACAGTACGATAGAAGAAAGGTAGGTAACTATAACTATTATAACATTCTTAAATAATTTAGAAGAACGTTAAAAATTGTTCATAAAATAAGCGTAATAATTCTCAAGTCGAAGTAATGAGTATTTTGTGTTTCTTTAGACTACACCCCTACCATATTGTGCTCTACCAAGCATTGACCGCGAAAGATTTTGATAGAAGGCTGGGTCATTGCCATTGGCTGCTTAATATGATATTGGAAGATAGCAATATCCTCTCAAATAGATTATGGACTGATGACTGGGAAATAAACCTCCATATTGGAATACGGAAGGCGCAACATCAAGGAAGGTGGAGTGCAAATGTTGGGTATGGCTTTCTTGGAGGAAGATTAATTAGACCTTTTATATTCAATGAACCGCTTAAGTTACCGGCGAAGTTATTTAAAATTCTGAAATAACGAACTTTCAATTTTTCGTGACGGTGTACCCCTAGATATTCGTAGAACTATGTATTGTATATGTGGCCTGTGTGATGTTAATAATATGCATGCGTTATAGTGCAAAAATATGATTAAATACGGTGTTTTCTATTCTAGATCACCTGATTTAACGTGCCTAGATTATTACCCATGAGAGAAGCTAAAATACCTTAATTTCTTTAGGAGGTCAACAACGAGAGATGACATGATGCAAAAAAAAATTAACAGCAGCCATGGTATCCCTACTGCAAAAGTGGAAGTTGCCATGTTTTAGTAGTTACGGGAAGGTCAAAGGGCCTTGCTGATAGGCCCGTGGTGCCCCGTAGCATACCCGTATATCTCCTCTCAATCACCTATAGGTGGGATGGAATCTATTATAGTTTTTCTGGTCTGCTCATAAAGCTTAAGAATCTCTCTTCATGGTAGGCACAGAGTTTCCTTGTCCTACAGTCTCGCCGATACGAAGACGGCCATGCTGCGCTCTTAAAAAAGCTGCGCATCTGCCCAGATAATGGAGGGGTTTCATCCTCCTCCTTGCACTCCCGACAGGTAGAGCCCCCTCCAAAGCCCATCAGGCTATATAACTTCTTAGACGGCAGTGCCGTGTAATGACCCCTAACAGGGTGCTCAGTACCGCCTATTACTCGCCAGGAACCACTCTGTCCTGGTTTTATCAGGTTCAGCCATAAAGCTCTTGGCCTGTTTGCCCATTTTAAAGATTCGTCATTCTCTTAAGATGTTCTGACCAATTCACTCTTTGATTGCTGCTCTTTCTTGGGTTCCAGAAAGAGCTCCGCGTTCATGCAAGGGGTGCCTGGGGCGAGCGTGGCAAGTTCATAAGTTCATTTACCACCCCATTTTTTGCTTTCTGGAAAATTCTCGGCACTCATATCAGCTCCACTTTCTTGCTCTGTGGCAGCCGTTTCAGGACATTCTCGCCCTCTTCGGCCACTTTAAAGTTAGTCATGTGTGCATAAACCGCCCTGAGAGTAGCTTGGCTGTCAGAGCAAATGACTACTTCATTTCCATTTCCTTGCCTGACCTCGTCCATTATTGCAACCATCAAAATTGCGTACACTTCTTCCAGTTTCAGGCAAGTGGTCTTGTGCTCCGCCACAGGTCACCACAACATCGAGCCGCACACAATCTTCAGCGTAGTGACCACGCTTTACAGCCAGCCTGATCGCCCAGGTTGCAGCCTATGCTCTTCCCAGATGCCAGAAGGTTATAATTTATGGATTTTTTACATGCTTCTTAAATCCTACGAGAAAACAAAGAAGTTAACAACCGAACGAAATTTCACTCTAAATTTAAGTGGACCAATATATTAGGTAACCAAGAACTTGAGAAAAGTAAGAAAATAAGGAAATCTGCAAAGGATTTTGTACCATATTTCAAAAACAGGACAATCCTTGCATATATTTCTAATTCATTCTAGACAAACTGCGCGCTTACACATTATACAAAAGTAAGGCGTTCACTCTTTTTTCGCAAGATAAATTTTACAAGGCTTCCTAGATGCAGATTTCTCTTCCTTGCCAACCATATATTTGTTCCTTGAAGCCTAGGACCCCTTGTATGCGCATCCTTACCTACTTCTGGACTTAGGTCGGGCGTAACCAACTGCAATGCCAGCTGTTTCTCAATGCATACATTGAAATTTCTGGATTATATATGCATTTGCTGAAGCAATGTCAACCATTCTAAAAATATAGGATTTTTGGCCAACGTTGACTACTCCTACTGCATGAATTAACACTGCTTTTCTCATCCATAGAATCAACTCCTCCTTTTGTCATGTTGTAATAATCTCGGGCTCGATCTCGATCTACGTCATGCCTGTCGTGTAGGCGTATTTCGGAGAACCAACTACCCTATTTTTGTTGGAAAAAAATCTCTTCGATTTCAGGACATTGACTTCTTCTATAGAAGAAAACCAGTTGCCGGCCATGGAGTTGGTTTTAAGTAAATTCTTTCATCAACAGGTAAAGAACACCCATCACTATCTTTACCTGCATAAATATAACCACTGAGAAAGTAACTGTCTCTTGCGTCAGTTAGAGCCATGATTTTCAAGCCATATTTAAAAGGCTTATTTGGCACATACATCTTATATTTGCAGCGCCCCGGAATGACACAAGGTATTTCATCAACGCAAGCAGAACTGCCAATTGACAATTCCGAATAAATATATTGAAAACTTCTGAAACAACAGCAAGGGGATCTGCTTTCCTCCGATCAAACTAGATCTCTGGATTATCAAATCTCAAACCGGCGAGAATCATTGCAAATTTATTTGAATTCATTATACATCGAAATACGTCGCGACCAGAACCAGAAACATGGATCTTATATCGCCATCACTAAATTTGAATATCGACGTGAGCAGAAGATCACCTATGAAAGTTTTTAATTAGATAATATCCGTTTCTCAGAGATTACTACTATCACTTTGAAATCTAGCCCTGAATTTAACGATACTGGAGTTGCTCCACTGCAGGATAATGTCTAAAATGATATTTCTAAGTAACATGCTATCAGGGCATCAGAAGTTTTGGTACTATTACATCATAACCCTGGACACTTCAAAACGATGTTATGTTGTTGGGTTCTACTATTTGGGCTCCAAGCTGGGATGGCAGATCACTTCAAACGGTTCTTGCCATATTAGTACGTCATGATATTTTCATTAGTGTTTTCTCTATCTGACGAGTTTACCGAATCTAATTCCATTGAATCAACGCGTCAACCTCGATTTTACTATCACTGTTGTGTTCACTCAATATGTAGCCACCATCGCTGTCGTCTTCTTCCTTAGAGTATTTCTCTTCTGCCCACTTCAGAAGGTATTTTTCATAGTCTATATCACCAAGCCTAACACGCTCCAAATCGCCGGCCAAACTGTAGTATTTCATCATGGAAAACTGAAAAACTAAACATATTTAATAAATATCTACCAGCTAAAAAAACTAACACTAACACTACACAGACCTGAAGGTACACACACTCACCAACAATTAAAGCAAGATACGTTAATAAAAAAAGCACAAATCGACGCACGTGCCACCAACACTGTAGCCTTATTACTAAGCTGTCGATGTCGAAGGTACATAGCGCTGCAGTCGCTTATATGCATTATATATGGTGGGGAGAAACTACGAAGTCCGATTCACTTCTTGGTTCACCAATTTTGCGTCTTCACGCATGCATACGTGCTAATTCATATATTTTTCAAAGTTGTTTTTCCTTGATTTTCGGCATGCCTTGGCTTATAGTTTGGGTTGGTTTCGTTTGATTCGCTAGAGGGCCACGCGTGAAGTGCTATATAAGAACAATAACATTGCGCTGCTTCCAAACGCACAGGTACAAAGGCCGAAAATTTGGTGTACTTAGAAGCGGTGTACTTAGACGTGATTCGAAGGTCCTACATAAGAGTACGTCTCAGAGACGTCACATCTGTAGTTACGGGTTAAGCTAAGTAATTCATGATCCCGTCGTACTTTGCAAACTATGTGCTGCCAAAGGGTACACTTCAAAATGTAGGTACCTATACGATCATGATTTATTTATAATAAATAGCTATATACACAATTTATTTTATGATCTTTTAGTTCGTCACAGAACATCAGTGATCATTTTTTACTTCGCAACGCTACGCCAATGAGACGAATTCCTTACGTGAAAAGAAAAACCAAGTAAAAAGTAGGTCGCATCACCACAAATAAAATATTGAAAGGGATTTTCTTTTTGTCGTCACAGGCCATTTTAATTAAGGTCCATTTACTAAACTGGGATTGACATGCCGCAAAGAAGGCTTAGACAAATTATAAATGCCGTCGGAGGCGTTTTTGTTTGAACAACTGAAAGGACTCGCTACGCTAGGAACTGAAGGGTCATAATTTATAACGAATACAAATATTTTTGTCGACGGTATTTTCTACTTCCAGGACTTAAGAGTTTTCGGCCCAGATTGCTCGTTTATTTTTAGATCTTGATATTCTGGCTCGATGGCAAATACACGTTTCAAACGAAAAAAACTTTTTCTGGTTTGCTCTATTTTTTCAAAATATTATTTGACGTAGAATGTACAAATATACGTCTCACATGTATGCACTATGACGAACTGTGAAATAGTGATAAATACGAACTGCAGTAATCTGAAGTCGAGGAGGACAGCAACAGATCTCTCGCTGAGGCCACATCAAAAGCAACTAACCCAAACTGAGAGTACCATGATACCTGAAGCGGTCTAGACCTAACCAAGAGAAAATTTGTTTCCTGGCAGATGAAACTCGATGTGCAAAATATCCGGAAATTTTTAAAAATGTTTGCAAAAGATGGCTCATTTATATTTGAGCATTCGGATCATTGCTTGTGCGGGAAGAGGACATATATCAAGGAAAAATTAACATATTCCAAATATTCTTAAAAATCAATCACGATCCTCGAATCAAATATTTCTTCCTGCAGTATAAAACCTAGTAGGTCGAACCCATTGAGGTATTATAAGAAAGGAGGCGCTGTTAGCATTAAATACGGCAATTAAAAACGGTATCACTAAGCGTGACTTATGCCGGCACCAATATGGCGGCATGCGCAGAGCCGGACTGTAGTAATTTATTCCCAAAATATTTTCTACCCTCGATATAGAGAGTAATAAAGTAATAAATAATTTCAACTTTACAATAATTTCGTTTTACTTTATTTGCCTTACATTATATTTCCAAGACCAATGTACTAATTTAAAAATATGTAATAACTAAAAACATTATTAGGAGAGGTATATATACATTGATTCCATTATTCTTTAGGAAGTCCAAAGATTAAGAAACAAGAATTACAATTTTGTAGAAAAAAAATAAAGACCCGAAATAAATATATATCAACATATATATACTTGGTAACTTAAAAATAACACATTTTATAATAATTATTTACAATTTATTGCTCACTAAATAACACAATTTTGTTGCTTTTATGTCGCATACTAGCTGCCTTCTTTTAGTTTGTTTTATTCTTAGAAAGATAAATCATTTGAATATTTAAATATCTTTCGATAATGCTCTTCATCAACAGAGATCTATGATTATCTAATACAGCTTGTGGAATGGTTCCTTATCTTGAAGCTCATGCAGTTGTTTAAAGAATCTCCATTCAATAAGCTCGTTGTCTCCATTCACGATTGATCCTTTGTCACCCAACGTATTCGTTACAAGCTTGATCATGTGACATGGATCTAGCAGTACAACAACTTCATCGTTACTTGTTGGATGTTGGAAACTTGTTTTTAGCGATATATGGTTCAAACTGCAGCCCAGATGGTTCGCCATAGTCAAGTTTGTAGAGGCCCCACCAAACGTCAAGCTGAATACTTTTATCCCAGCTTCGAAACATTGTGTCAGGCATTCTTTTACCAACCCCATTTTTGATTCTGCTTTTATTCCAGCTATTAGGAAATATCCTACTGTAATTTTCCAACTTCCAATAACACAGTTGAGGAGGAAAACTAGTACATTAATAGCTATTGTGGTCTCCTGGGCACCAGTTCCCATGTCTACATAGCCATATGATTTTCCTTGGCTAGGAACCCACTCCTCATGCTGCCTAAAATCTATCTCATCCATGACCAGTGAACAAATAATTGTACTCTCTGAAGCATCAGCTTTCAATTTCAAGGCTTCAAATGCCTCACTAGTGAATCCAGGTAATCCACTGATATTCTGGTACCAACGACTGATTGTTCCGGTGTGAGACAAACAAGTATTGAAAGTCCTCCTCACATATTTATAGGCTGCTGGGTAAGTGCAAAGACCTTAAGTTCCTCCGAATATTTTTTGGCAGCTTTTCCTATACTGTCTTAAGTAGAGCTCCTGAGGACCAGCAAGCTTAGACATCAACATTAATGTTTCTTCCATAATTTTTCTCTTTTTCAGACCATTTATGCTGCCCTTTACGCTGGAGATTTTCTTTTCTTTTCGAGCTAATTTCCTTTTTAATATGGTTATCTTAAGCTTTCTTTTTGCACTCACTCTCTTCACGCATTGCAGTTTATTCTGCAGTTTTCGTTCTCTTGCCGATAACTCAGTACTGCTTGTAAGGGGGACGTAATGTTCATTCTTGAACTTGCAAAACTGGGAGTTGTGGAACTGATATGGGAGTTGCCGGCTGAATAATGCATGTTTGTACATACATTTAATTCTTTTGACAAGCTAGGGAGTGGGTCGGTTATATTGACAGCAGATTTTATTGTTCGATCTGATATTATTCAAATTTTAGGAGGTATCAATGAACCTTATTGCCATCTGGCTTCACGATGTGATGAAGTACTCAGTACAGCATCACTGATACTCCCAGCCGGTTGAATCCCAGAAGCAGATGATACGACGGTGGTATTGAAAACAGCTCGGGAAACAGGTCGCAATCCGATCTCAACGGGCAAGAAATAAACAATAATTATGAATATTTTGTTTCCAATGATTGTAGTTATATGTAGTTTTCTATTACTTTTGGTGACTTGAAAAGATAAGGGATTAAATTTTGAATCACATTTTCTTAGTAGATACTTCGGTTATATATTCAATCTACCCTCCAAATTTCATCTTTCTAAGCGAAACGGTTTGGACTCAGCGAAAAATGGGTAGTTTTCACTTTCAAATAATAGGTGAGATCGTGTTGGAAAAAATGTACTTTTAGTGCCAAATATGTTTATACCCTGCTTACCAAAAATAACACACCATATTGACCATTTTTTAATTTTTTTGTTCTTATATCAGGCTCCAAAAATTATTACTATTTTTTAATGTCTAGGTGTAATTTGCTAGGAAACTAAAAGTTTTAGGGAATGTCTTTTATGAACTAGAATTGTGATAGATTTGACTTTAAATATGTTAATTTACTATCTTATAGACCTATAAAGAAAATAATATCGACCTACCACTTTTGTGTATATTTTATGCTGTTAAATTTTGAACATTGCATTACAATATGAAGCACCCTGTATCAATTAGATTTAGCGATTAAAAACAAACTTTATTTACCTTGTTAAGTCTTTGAACAGCACATGGCTTTAAACGGAAAATAAATTGAGATGTTTTATCAAAACATTCTCCGGAAAAACGTTTCGAACACAGCATACTAGAAGTTGTAGGTTGCCAATCTCTTCTATTTACAAAATTCACCCAAGCTTCTCGACGGATTGAATTTTTTGGAAACCTAAAAATCAGTATTTCCTTTAATATAATGCTAGTTATAAATTTCAAAGGGAAAAATAAGAAGAGAGGGAGCTAAAATTTTAAAACCCTAATTAATTTTTAAATTGTCAATAAATATTTAAAATCATATGTGTAAACATTTAGCATGCTTTACCTATATAATGATTGTATAAGGGATACCCTTTTTCGGTTTGTACATTTCATTTCAGGCACAGTATTTTATTGTTTTCCAAATATTATAACACAATAATATAATCCGGTCCTGAACTATGTTTACATTTACCTATGATATGTAATTTCAGCTGATTTTTTTTATCAACGCGTTGTTGACTGCAGCAACTACGCACTACACATGAAGACATGTTAGAACTGTCCAAATGATTTTCAAACTCCACAAAAATAGTCTTTAAAATTAAAACGGCATGTAAAACACAAACAACTAACTTGACAATATTTGACACATTGAGGTATTATGGCTTGACAGAAATCCGGCACCAACATGGCGAACCCGAGACCGTTTTGAAGCGTCGTGCGTCGCCTCCTTCGTAATAAATATCTCAATGGTCGAACCCCTTAAGTAGGTCAACGGCAGCGGATGCTAAGTATAAATTGTGGAAGAGCGCAGCATCGTTTATCAATTCATTGTATCTGATCAACTTCTAACATACACAGAGTGCACGTATCTGTTCTGTCAGCAAGCCGAGTCCGCTTATACACATACAGGATGCATGCATCTGGGCAGCCAGTAAGCCGAGCCTGCCTACAGGCAGAGGGTGCTAGTACCTGCTTCGCCAGTAAGCGGAGTCCTTACGCCTACATATATATAGGGCAACAGTTAAGCTCTTTAGATTAAAATATCGAATATAACTTTTCAGCATTAATCATTAAATATGGATCACTAGAATGAATTGGGCCATCTATCAATTACCCTTATGGTAAGGTCATTTTGTTTAATAATTATTGTAGCTCAATAGTAACACTTAATTTCATAAACAATTCTATTTTCCTAGTGGTTCACTTCTACTTTATAATATCAAGTCAGTGAGAGCCCTGCAGAATGGCTCGAATCCTGGAGTAAGGCCCTTAGAGGTAATACAAGCATCGTATAGTAGAGGCAAAAAGCCTGCGTACAATATGTACAGAAATATCTAATGCTCTAGGTATTATGTATATGCGTATATTATGTTCGTAGCCAAACAATTTTAACTTTATACTAGGAGGATTTTTAAAATCATGTCAGTAGCAGGTCAATATTTCGATCAGAATCCATTCGTTTAACTCAACCTGAATTCTAAGTAAGTCCAGTTCTATTCCTTGAATATTTTGGAATAAATTTTTCTTGCAATTTGAACTGCCAGGGTATTCGCACGATACACCATAAATAATTCAAAAGGACGTAACGTAGTCGGACCCGGTTCGGGATAATCGGCTCTAAGTAAAACCTTTAAAAAATATAGGCTAAAGATCAAATATATTTCTACTGGAAATCAATACCGTAGTTTAATGTGATACCATGAAATTGAGGGCTTTACTTAAATATACGGATGTTTGAATGTATTGTTCCTAAACCGAATGTTTTATGTACATCAGTTCTAGTGGTGCCATGAATAAAGGTGAGTAATGTTAAAGTTTGATGAAAAATATGGCAATAACTCTTTTATGTAACTTCATATCATTAAACTCTTACGTGATATTGAAATTTGATCGAAAAATAACCATAAACTCTTTTTTTTTAAATAATTTATCGTTTTAAACGGTGAGGTATATTGCAAGCATTTTGGCTGAAAAATCAGTCGAAAATTGACATTTTTTAAGATGAAAGTAACACAACATAATTAAAACAAAATGCTTTTCGTTTTTGAATTATTTTACAGCTTCTCTGTGGTATGGCTGGCTGGACTAAGACGATTTGACACCCTACTAGTAATACATTGAGGCCTATTATATAAATAAATAAAACTATATCTCAATAATACAATAGAAAGGTAAAATAAAGGCAGGGTATTTCAAAAACATATATTATAATAATTTTAAATTAATTATTTATTACAATTTAACTTTGCACTACATTTGAGGTCTGAAGATCTTTGAATGATATCTTCAAAGTTGCATAACTCTGTTTCTTTTGCCACAATGGATAGAACGGAAAGGTCGGCATTCTGGTCATCCACAAGCACTTATCTGGCTACTTTTTACTCGTTTTGCTGCAGAGACTAGACTTAAAATTATATTCATATTTGTAAAAGTAAATGTAAGGTTTTTGATTAATTGTTCTTAGCCATGGGACCTTCGTTTAAACACTATTTTGAACGTAATGTTTTAACAGAATATTTACACTCATATTCATTTTGAGAATTACCTTCCAAATGCAGACTAAATACTCTCCAGTTTTCCACACTTCTCGTTGGTAATTCAATTTTCAGTGTTTCCACCCGCAAGCCACCGATAATTTATAAAGGAACCAAAATATTTTATATGCAAATTCTGAAATTATCTTGTTTAGAGCTGCATGGTCGGTACATATTACGCTTATCCCATTTTTTCTACTAAAAATAATATCTTCACTATGGCATTGAACATTAACAATAGACTAGAAGCATCACTCTAAGCCCCGTCCCAGCATTCCCTCCTTGCCCCGTCCCGAAACCTGGTGATATGCTGGTTAACCGCC
Source organism: Pissodes strobi (assembly GCA_016904865.1). Lineage (NCBI taxonomy): Eukaryota > Metazoa > Arthropoda > Insecta > Coleoptera > Curculionidae > Pissodes > Pissodes strobi. Next base: position 192,670 of record MU181993.1, read on the forward strand.
CAGGCCCAAAGTCTGGCGTCTTGCCTTTGTAAGCGCTACATTAAAAGTGCCGACTGAGAGTGGACCTTCTACAGTGACTATGGCGTCTTCTTCTGCAAGCAAGTTTCTTTTTTGCTTTAGTACACGTATTTTTTTTTTGTTTTTGTATAATAACGCTACAAAATTTATTTTAACATATATTTATTTATTATCCGAAGTTTTATCTGTAAAAAAAAATCAGATATAACTTATAAATATTGATTTAAATAAAGCTATTAAGCTAGTGGGTAAAGCAAGATGTTATAATCTACCCTAATCTTGTATTGCTTGTGACACTGATGGTGTAGGTTATCCATTCCTTTTGGGCGAGAATTTAAGTAGTATGATTTTCGGCATATTTTATAAGACGTCTCTGCTTTCTTATCAGAACTACTAAGAGAGGTATTTTTTGTTTTGATTTTGCAGATGTTTATCTTTGTTCCTTTTCCGAATTTAGTTGCTTTCCAATTTTTCAGGCTAGTTTTATCAGAAGGTCTAAGCAAATCTGTCCTGCTTACCTGATAACATCTGTGAGGTGATATTAGAGATGACTTAATTATAACAGGCGAATTTCTAATGATAATAAGTAATGTTTCAGTGCTCAGTCTGTTCAGTGAAATTTCTGGCAAATTTGGTTATTCCAAGCAAGTATTTATTCATTAACCTTTAGTTGTCTGTATTATTCTGTGTCAACAGGAGCCAAACCAGAGAGAAAACAACTAAAAGGAGAGGCGACAGTAAGCGTCGGCACCTTTCATGTTGGTGTACCCGTTTTTGGTGGCCTTGACTCTGCTCCGTTGACAACAATACCACTAAGTATCGGAAGAAAAATATTTTAAGCTAATGACAATCACATCTGATCACCTGAAATAGGCTGGTGATGTTTTGATTTTGACAACTGTACCCTTCGTGCTTGGACATACAAAATTGTGAGAGGCTGTCGCCTCTCCTTTTAGTTAATTTCTCTCTGTCCAAACCCCTCATGCCGTCACTGTTCATTGCTGATATAAAGTATTTGCAAATTATTTAAAAAAACTTTGTAGTTACCGCTGAATGGATATTTGGCTTTAGGGTATCAGTTTTTTGTTGATTATTATATTTTAAGGAAAACTATACATGATGTCAATTTGAAAATTTTCAATGCAAATATCTCGAAAAAATAGTTGAAAAATTGTAATTTGGCGCAAATATTGTAGAAGTACTGGAACTAGAACCACCATTTTCGGTCAAAGGGTGAGTCACCCCCTTGGTGCTCCATACCACTACATTCAAATTTCACATGACATCACCCCGTTTGTGATAACTAAAATCAACGGTCTCATTGAGTAGTATCCATCTGCACAAGATTTTTTTAAACTTAATACAGGGGAAAACAAAAACCATAATTCGAATAAAACAAACTATATTTTATTGAATTGCTATTTTATTTGATTGATTTTGATACTCAAAATGCACTCCATTTTGTTGTAAACAAATGTATAATCCGTTTTAAAATTCCATTCTGACATTTTGAAACACTTCTCTTAGAATAAATCTACATTCTCTAATAATACGTTGCTGAAGATCTTCCATTGAAACAGGTTGTGTTTTAAATACAACAATTTTCAAATGGTGTCACAGAAAAAAGTCAAGGGGTGTTACTGGTGTTAGATCGGCAAATCTAGTCGGCCATTCTATTGGTCCCCCGTCTCCGATTGACTGACCTGGAAAAGCATCATTCAGAAATTGCCTGACAGGAAGAACATCGTGTGGTGGTGCTCCATCTTGTTGATAATGTACCAAATTTTCATTTAGGTTCCTATTTCGATCAATAATATCTAACTGATTTTCTATTTCTTGAACAACTGAATAGTGGTGTCTAACATTTCCAAGTAAATGACGTTGGCATTAATGAACATTGGCCCAACAACAGTGTCACCTAATATTCCCGCCCAGATAATTAATTTTTCTACTACCGTGCGTAAAGTACTCACTTTACGCACTCTCTAAGATTTGTAAAGTAGGCCTTTTTAATGTGCAGTGCGTAAAGTAAGTTATTTTACGCACTAGTGCGTAAAGTAAATCTGACATATTTTTTGACGTTTAGGGCAGTGCGTAAAATAATATATTTTACGCACTAGTGCGTAAAATAATTTATTTTACGCACTAGTGCGTAAAGTATTTTAATATTATTTTTGTTTTTTCATATATTTTTCGTATGCTACTCATGCGTAAAGTACCCTTTTTTTATTCATGGGATTGTCGCATGCGCCTACGGCTCATGCGACAATATTCCCATTCATAAAAAAGGGTCACTTTACACACTAGTTGCATAAATAACTATTTTGTTGGTGCTGTGTGTGCCCTTCCCTGAACAAATGCGACTTTTTGTCACTTTAGTATATACAGTTGTGTTAGTTGACAGATCTATTAAAAAAAACGTGAATTTGTCGCTGAAACAAATAATTTTTAACAACTGGGGAAAACACGTAACATTTCTGTCATTTCCTCGCAAAACTGGATCCTTCGATCAGGGACGTCCTCACGTAACTCCTGGAGAATTCGCATTTTGTACAGGTGAAAATGATTAAGTTTAAGTACCTGACGAATAGCTCTATGAGAAATTCTCGTAGTCGCGGACCTTGACGTAGAGACATTGTAGGACTGATAACAAAATGCCCTAATATAACACTTCCATTTGTGCGGCTTCATCGAGTACTCTGATCCTGTTTTTTCAAATTTGGGAATCAGTTGTCTGACATAATTATTACTTAAATTTTTCCTGGATTCATTTCGTTAAATTCTGCAGCAGTGTGCACAACGATTTTCAGAACCATAAATAAACACAATCTGAATTCTTTCAGCCAATTTAGTTATCTGTATCTGAATAAGAAAAAAATTTAAATTATCAATTCGGTTCAAATATTTAAATTTTTGACTTTAAAGTACAACCTATCCCAAATGGTAGATTTGTACCTATTGATTGTCTTTTTTTTACATTTAACAACTTATTATTACAGAATGCAGATAAATTCAAAATGTCAGAATGAAATTTCAAAACAAATTTTACTTTCGTTTATAACAAAATGGAATGCATTTTGATAAATTTAATAAAATACAGTTTGTTTTATTCGAATTATAATTTTTTTCGCCTGTATTAAATAAAAAAAGCTCTTGCGCAGATGGATACTACTCAGTGAGACCTTTGATTTGAGTTAGCACAAAAGGAGTGATGTCATTTCAAATTTTAAAGTTGGGGTGTGGGGGCGCCTAAGGGGTGACTCACACCTTGAACGAAACAGGGTTGTTCTAGTTCCCCCTACTTGTATAACATTTGCACCAAATTACAATTTTCAACTATTTTATATTTCGAGATATTTGCGTTGAAAGTTTTCAAATTGACATCCTGCATATTATTTATTTATTTATTTATTTATTTGGAATAGGTACTAACAGATACAATATCCAATTAGAAAGTACACATCTTAGTCTAAATTACATAATTTAAAATTTACAGTTTCTTAAAAAGAATGGCTTTAAAAGCATTTAAACTAATACTAAATATATCACCGTCAGGTAGGGTGTTAAGCAATTTACAAGCTCTGTACTTAAATGAATTCGTATAAAAATTTGAATGGGGAATATCTTGCAAGTAAATGGTACTTGAAGCTCTTGTATTATACTTAAGCACGTTAAAGGTAAGCTGTTCTAAAAACTCCGGATTGCCAATAATACCTCTTATCGTTTTCCAGAGATATAAAAAATTCGAGGGCAAGCAAATCATATTGGCCCAACAACCTATCTTTTGTGATAAAAATGTCATAAGTCCCAGTTTCCTTAAAATTTAGATAGCGAAGAGCTTTGGTCTGTATTTTTTCCACACTGTATTTGTGACAGTCATAGAATGGATTCCACACTTGACTAAAATACTCCAGATGACACCGCACAAACGTTACATATAAATTTTTAATACACCTCACACTCGAGAACCGCCCAGTATTCCGTACCAAAAAACATACATTTTCGATGCCCCGCCACAAGTTATCATTAAAAGTTAACAAGCTGTCGAAGGTAACCCCCAAATCCTTAATTACTTCAATCCTGGCCAATCCCTCATTCCGCATACCATAAACATATTCTATTGGCTATTTCTTTCGGGTGTATGATACAATAACTGAACATTTATTAATATTAAAATCCAACTTATTGCCCAGAGACCAATTTACAAGTTTATTTACGCCCTGTTGCAGAGCAACGCAGTCGTCAATTGTTGATATTTCCTTATAAAGTTTTAGGTCATCAGCAAAAAGTTTCATTTTTAAGTTAGATTTTTCAGCAATTTTTGTTATGTCGTTAATGAGCATAAGGAACAGAAGTGGGCCAAGGTTGGAGCCCTGGGGGACCCCCGATGTTGGGGTAAAAAAGTTCGAACAATAGCCCCTTATTACTACTTGATGGTGTCTGTTTCCCAGATATGATGACATGAGGCCAAGTAAGTTATGATGAAAACCAAATTGTTTATCAAGATTTTGCAACAAAGTCAGTATATATAACATCTACTTGACTCGGTCGATTCAAGGCCTCCGAGATGGTATCTGCAACGCATATCAAGTTGCTCACTGTAGCCCTATTTTCCAAAAACCCATGCTGGAAAACAGACATCAGAGGAGCCACGGAGCTATTCATCATCCTATATAATACTGATTCAAAAACCTTAGCCGCAACGGAGAGAATCGCAATCGGTCTATAGTTCTCGATAATATCCTTAGGACCCTTTTTATATCCAGGACAAATATTTACCTTTTTCCAATGATCAGGAAAGACAGCGGTCTTTAAACTAAAATTCAAAATTACTGGAAGAGGATATCTAAAAACGTCTCATAGTCCTTTAATTACAAAGGAGGGCAGACCGCGTGAACCAATTGCTCTTCCCACTTTCAAGTCCCCGATCGCATCTGCAACATCGATAATGGATCATCAAGAAACATCTTAGTTGGTATATGATTCGAATCTTTTTTAGAATTAGTATAACTCCAGAACGAATGAGGAGTTTGAGGCAAATTATGTTGTACTTTCAAAATATAATTTCTATATGATAGGTTAATCTTTTGTTTCATACTAGACCTCAGGTTACAAAGTTCATGCAATAAATGTGCATCGTCTTTCTTTTTAATTTTATTTCTAAGATGTTCCTTTCTTTTTAAATTCTTTATTATTTCTCGGTTAAACCAGACATGACATGATCTATTACTACCAATATTATCTTTAGGAACACATATTCCAAAAATATAATTAATTATCCTATAAAACAAGTCCACAACAGCGTTAACATCACTGTAATTCTCCAATACAGACCAATCAACATTTAAGAACATATCATGGAGCAACTAACCCAAACAATTATACTGATGACAACATCCAATATATGATCCATACTATTACATACCTTGTTATACTGAACACAATCATAAAAACCTAAAAATCTTACAAATTCATTCATATAAGGATCCGTAACTGAATTCTCATAATAATTACTCAAGCTGGTCAAGTTGAAGTTCCCCACAATAACAAAGTCTTGATTAATAACATGAGAAAGGGTCTCAATGTAGATAAAGAAATGTTCATATGTAGTAATATGAGAGTTGGGTGCCACATATACCACAAATACATATAGAGGGAAGTAATACTTAATACTTGCTTTCACACAGAAAATGTCAATATATTTGTGGTTAAAGTCAAAGACAACTCTGGTGCTATTAAATGATACCTTGATGCCGAGCAGTACTCCTCCACCCCATTTCTTTCCACACTTGCGAGATTTACGATCCGATCTATATACACAAAACATATCCAGCACTATTTCATTGTCATAAACACTCTCAGACAACCAACTATATATAATGTTAAATAATTCGATACTTCAACGGTTATCTTTGGAATTTTATTTGAGGTTTGCAATTTTTATTGCTCGTGGTGTATATTTTTTGACTATGCGCTAGGTTTTAGCCTAGTCATTTCACTGGATAGATAATACGCCCCTGTTCTGGGGTTCAATACAACTAAATATTCCAAAAAAGATTGTGGCTGCCTTGGATTCCAGGTCATTTGCTTGGATATCTTCAAGATTGTTAGCCATTAATAATACAACTAAAATAAAGATAGTACGCTGTTGCAACTGAATTTATTGCTTATATTCAACAAATTTGCTTTATTTTATAGTACATGCATTGTTTCTGTATTGTATTGTGGGATCAATTTCGTGCTCAACAGATAATGAACTACAATTACCATTACCATCTCCATATAGAGACATATGGAAACCAGCTTCTTATTAATTTTTTTAAAAACAACCTGGTATATGCACTTTTCACTTTTTTATTAACATATTTATAAAAATGTACTGATTTCCATAGATATATTATATGCGTTATAACGAAGACGTTCCTTTATCTCATATGTATAAAGATATGCAAAAATGTTCAACAAAATCGTTAAAGGCACTCTTAAACTTTTTAACCTGCTCATTCATAAAATCTCATAAGCGAATTTTATATTTTCGGCTACCTGACTCTGTAAAATACTGAAAACATTAAAAAAAAATATATATATGTTCTCCAAAATATTTTAAAATTTACGTTGTTTAATGTCCACTAATTACATAGCACACGTTAATATTATTATAAGGATCATTTTAGCAATCCAACATAAAGGTACCCAATTAGATTTATGCAATCAATTTAAACGATGCGATGCCGCAAATTCATTTACGACCTCCCTGAAGATGCATTGTCGAAAATTATTCAATTTCGAAAGCCCTTCGGGTCTAGGTTTAAACATAAATTTTACATTGATTGTTGACGTTAACCACAGAGGAGTTTAACCGATACGTGACATGAAATCGTGAAATCAAAGCAGGATTATTTTCTATCTAAAACCAGTCATGTTGCTATTCTTATAATTACCTGGAGCATCGCGATATAGAGACATGGCACTCGACCCTTTCATTGAAATGCTTTTATCAGTAGTGGGTCAATTCGCTTTTATTTAAAATAGATATTTATCTATACCGTCCGTTATTCAGGACATAAACAGTATCTCAAAGGTTTTAGTATATATTTTGAGGAAATTTGGGAAAATTTTTCGTATAATGAAACAAAACATTAGAAGAAAAGTGTTAAGTAGCTTCAGCAATACAATTTATGCTAATTTTAATTCAAAGGGTATGACCTATATCAGCTTTCTTTAAAAATGGAATGCAACTAAATAAGAGCTAGAATTAAAATATCCCTTTCATGAATATTTTTTTGGAACATTTTTAAGAATAACTTTCAGTGTATTAAAGTGAAGATTTCCTACTCGTACAAAAAAGCTGTTCAATATATTTGTATTATCCTACAGTGAACAATTTTTTGCACGTATTATATGAAATGTATTTATGCTTGCCATACTGTACTTATTGAGTTTTAAGGTTTAAGGTAAAAAATGAGTGGCTGTAAAAATATAGGCGAAATAAAACGTGTTAGTAAAAAAGTGTTATTTACAACATATAAGCGAAACTTTACCATATAGAAATACCACATAAGTGAAACTTGATTAGGCGTATAGAAAGTGCCCTACAACTTTCCATTTGTGTCATTCAAAATATGACCTTCAAACATTATTCTTGTGAAACTAAGGTCTTTTGAACGCCACTAGTGTTTCTCCAAGAAATTATTCCGTAATAATGTGTAAATGTCTTTTTAAGGATAAGTCTTTGCATGATTGGTGCTAGATATCTGCAAATATTCAAATCTAGGAAATAATTTTTAAGTACGTAGTGTTATTTACGAAGTCATAGGATTTTGATAGATCAAAACATATTGCTATGGTTAGAGAACCACTATTTAAAAATAAAATAATATATGGGATTTATGTGTTCTCAATTCTTATTTCTTATATTTACACAATCTGACAGGATTCAGCCAATATACCTGATGTGTATTTATAATAGAATTTGGTTTCTTTCCATAAAAAAAAATCATTTAACTCGTTCAGAATTAGTTTTGAGATCATTTATTTTTCCTCGAAATTATCTAAAACTTTGTATTTCTGTCTGGGCCCAGAATAACTTATTGATTTGACTTTTTCTGCTTCATTTAATTTCAACTAATTCGTTAGATATTTTCTCATTCAATTTTAGTCGTATTATAATTTACGATTATTGGTACAGAATAATTATTCCACTCCGATGATTCCTATGATTGTAAAAATTATATTAAAATAATCTAAGACATGTCACATGGTACACTTAAACTAACAACACTAATCATTACACGACAGTGTCCTATGCAACAATGATCTAAAAAAATAAAACACATTAAATATTAAAATTTGGTTTACTTTGGCTTTAAAACTTTTACCTAGCAAATTCTTTATACTATCTTCAGGATAATTAAGAAACTTTATCCCCAGATAACTAGGGTCATTCCGAGACATTTCCAGCCGGTAATAATCCCAAATCAACAGGAGTTTGCTCCTCTTATCATGGCTGTGGACCCCACCTTGCACTATAAAAACTGTCTGTTCTTCTTAACATAGGCAATACGCATTCATTCAAACGCTGGAGCGCAAACAAGCCATATCTCAGATTATATCTTACGTAATTAGTGCCGGTATCCCAGTTGAGCTTAGGATCAAGGTGTACCCTACAAAATTTTACACAGGAAGTATCATTAAATGGAGATAAAGGTATCATGGGCATAAAGTGTATAGCTGATATCTGTGTATTAATATATATAGATCATTATTAAAAGTATTATTTTCTGGACAGAGCCCTGAGACACCCCTACATTAAATACACCGGTGGCCGACATCGCCTTCCTCACTCCCACTGCAGCCATAACCTAAACACTATCTTCTATGTATGATCTCACAGGAGATACTGTTTGTTCTAGTTATATAGTTTCACTCTTTGCCATAGAAGATCATGGGTCACGCAGCCGAATGCTTTGCTTAAGTCTAAAAATAGTGTCACTATATATTCCATTCCTTCAATAGTTGTATCAAGTATTTTCTTCACCAGATCCAATATAATGAGCAACGTACTTTTGGCATCACGAAAGGCTTACGAAGTAGCCATTATCTTCAAAGAACACGAAGTAACCATTACCTTCAAAGAACTTAACCTGCCTAACCGTCGTAAATTTCTCCCAAGAATTTTTGAGACTATACGTGAAAGACTGATGGGCCTATAGTTGGAGATGTCGTTGAGATCCTCTTTCTAAAAAATGGGAATCACCATTCCTATCTTAAGAACACCTGTAAGCACCCTTTTTTTCGAGCACAAAATCACTTTTTTGTCAAAGGGATCACAATGAGATTTTTGATAATCTTGATGAGGTTGATGCTAAGTCCAAAAACATATCGGCTAGTTATTAACTAATTATTTCATTTTATTAAAAATTATTTCTGGCTGTATGTGGAGTGTTTCTTTACTAAATCCTGAGCAATGTTACTAAAAAAGTCGTTAAAGTCGCCGGGAGAAAAATCTGCAGGGTCGGAATATCTACATATCTTCTTCCTCTCTTTATTTTTAATATTCTAGTTTTGGTGGGTTTTCTTGCAAAATGTATTACCCTATCGTTCGCCATCACTTTGGCGCCTCTGTTCTGTTTTTTTTAAATTGTGTATTTTCCCATTTTACTGCAGGGATACTATTCTTCTGTTACCGAGCTGCCCCAGAAACTGCAGACCATATCTCATTTTCTCGAGATTAACACCAAACTATGATGAGACATTCGGCAATGAATATTCTACTGTAGTAGAATATTCTTTGAGTATATGCACAGAGTTGCAAAATTTCTGATCTACGCCCACATCATGGTCAGCGATGAAGTCAAGAGAATATCCCCCCTCCCCCTAAAACATTATTGTTATACGTTCTTATATGAAAATATATCTTTTTGAAATGCAATCACACTGTACTACCTGTGAGTTATGGTCTGATAAGTTCAAATCCACAGCAGAGAATCGTAGCCCTCAATCTAGAAACATACAAAAAAATTGCAAATACAGGAATCAGGAAGTCTTGTCATTGTGAAGCCAAATCCGTCCAACAAGTTTAACATACTTCAATAAGCTAATTTTTGCACAAGAAGTGTAAAATTATATATGTCTATCATCGTACTAGCATCCCCAAAACAGGATTTTCCTTGCTACATTTTTGGCCTCATTCAGAACAAGACGGATTGATAATTTATTATATGTAGAAAATTGACGCCATGTTTCATTAGCAGTGGTTTATAGTAATTTCAAAAATAAAAAATTGAAATATATAATGAAAAAGACTGAACCCTATTTAACCTTAGTTTGATCTGCAATTAGAGAATAACTCTCGATTCCAAAATAAAAAACTTCCAATTGTTTAAGCTTTCTCAATATTACTTAATGTATATTGTGAAAGTCTGGATATTGAAGAATATTACCTTAGGATATTTAGCAGTATTTATACCGATGAGACGTTTGATGAGAATCTCTCGAATAGAATGACAACTGACTCTTCTCGAGCGAGAAGAAACCAAGAAGGTAGTCTTGGAATGAAATCTTTAATAATTCAGGCTCCCCATGTGATGCACAAATATAACATTCTGCAATTATACAAGGAAAAACTGTTACAGGCAAGCAATAGATAGATCGTAGTCACGTAACTTCAGCAAATCTGGAAAAATATCAATAACTGACCTATTTTAGACAACACTTTGCAAAATTTGATAAACCAGAATGATTTTTAGCATCCCTTGAATACGCGTTACAATAACAAGATGAAAAGATCAGGAACTTTTGATTGCAATGGAGCTGAAAATTGTTCATTTAAAATTTGGATTTTATGTTCTAATGGCAATAACAAAGGAGGAAATTGATAGGAGACAATATAATTAAAGTTTTTTTTGTCAATCTTATTCAGACAATTTGAGGCACACAGAGTTATGTTACTGTATCTCTTACCAATGCAGTTCATGAACTTAATCCGAAAGAATTATGGTGATTCCAAATAAAAAATTTTGTGGCAAGAAAATAATATGTTAAATTTATACTAATCCCGTTGTAAAATTGCTCCGAAAGAGAGAAATTCTGAGTGGAGTAAAAAAATATAAAGCTGTAAGGTATGAATATAATGCAATATTATTGATGGAATTTTCTATTTCCAACGTATGTACTTAATACCAAAGGGGGACAAAGAACACAAAGTCAAAGTCACTGTCAATGTATATGTGTATTTAGTGGTTACACGTGTTTCGCCTTACGGTATCATCAGACCTAAATAAAATGATAACATAGAACCACGGAAAAATTAAAACTAATGAAAAAACATACCTTACTTATGTAAACAACAACCACAATGCTCACAAGTTAAAATATATTAAAATATTTACATAAGTAAGGTTTGTTTTTTCATTAGTTTTAATTTTTCCGTGGTTCTATGTTATCATTTTATTTAGGTCTGATGATGCCGTAAAGCGAAACACGTGTAACCACTAAATACACATATACATTGACTGTGACTTTGACTTTGTGTTCTTTGTCCCCCTTTGGAATTAAATATTAAGTCCCTTTGAGAATTATGGATGATTATTTTGTAGTATGTACTTAACTCGCTTTCATACGATTAAGAGACTGATTGGCAAAAATCATCTCTTTGCAAAACTGCCAACGTAATAGGTGCCGACATGCTCCGCCATATACGTGAAGTATTTAAATTATGCAAAACAATAACTGTGTGTAAACATTACATAAGAGTTAATGATTTGCCTGTAAATTTTTAATATGGAACTATAGGAATCATTTTAGAAAACGTCTGTTTTCTCAATGGATTGATTTAATTTTTTTTATATCTTCGTGCTCAGAAGTTATGCGTAATATCCCTTTTGTAACAAATGTATAATAAAATAAAGTGTTACGTTGGCTTTTATTTTATCCATAGGTACACCTTTGGTCTTTTAATTACTGTCTTTCTCATAAACTCTATCCTCTGACGGTCACTTTCCTACTCGACTGGTCACATGAAATAAATATTCCTGTAAAAGAACATATAAATCGTTTAGAAGTTGTTAAAATTGTTACTACTAGAGGTTTATTACCCTCCTAGAATACGACCTAAGGAGGCTTACACATAAATAATTTAATTTAACAAATCACATAATTAGGTAAATGCCGGAAATGTTGCCCCATTTTTTCAAAATGAATCAATACACAGGTACTGGCTTAAGCTTTACTAAAATACAAAAATAACCTTTAATTCTAAGATTTCTAAGAAAAAAACAATTTTCTTTTTAAGGTACTACACTACTGGGAGAGATGCCGCGTAGAAAAAGGAGAGATGCCGCAGTATCGACATCTTATTTTTCTTCTTAAGTCGAGTCTAGAACAAATGTCACAAATTTTACCATACATGGTGCAAGTGACATATAGCCATTTTAAGCATTTATGGCACTGCAGCCAATCGACTTTTTTAGTTGTCGTTGCGTAAACTTCGAAGCATCCCACGCAGTAATCCTGATTTTCAGTTTTCTTTTCTTTTGCCAGAGGCCTATCATCGCTGTCGCTGTATTTTTTTCTTCTGGCTCTTCTTCATTTTTTTATTCTTTTTCTGGTACTTCTAGTTTTTTTTTCTGCCGTCTTGGTTGATTTTGGTTTGTCAAGGCGAACCTTCTTTGCTGTAATGTTTTCCGATGATGTTAACACAGTTGCGCTTTGCTTGAACCTTTCTTTAATGGATACAGGTTTTTTTCGGAACAGGAAACACTTCTTGCAAAAAAAATGAGAGGGCGATTTTTGGACCCTCGCCGTCGGCTCTTCCATTACATGTTTGAATAGGACTCGCAGGGGTTGGGGAGGGTAATTCTAAGTTGGGACGGTTATTATCTCTTTCTGGGGAGGTTTCTGTCATCGATTATAGAATAAAAGTGATCCGGAACTGCATTTGGATCAACAGGATATATCGCTGTTTCCTTGAAACTGTTAATGGCTGTGGCCATAGATGCTGATCCTAACCAAGCTTTTTCAATTAATACATCGGCTTCAGATCTCGTGAAGTTTCTGCTGGCGTTGTGTTTCGTCCATAACAGAGCATCTTGGTTGAAATAAGTTTTAAATGACTTAAGAAAGCTTCAGTCTAGTGGCTGAAGAGCCTGCGTAAACGCAAAACAACGATATCGTTATCGTCACCCGCTTGCAGCATATCGCCTTCTGTACTGTGTGAAGTGTGGCCATCCAGAATTAATAAACACTTACCAGATCGTTTATTGGGAATAAACTGTTCTTTTAACAATTTAAGAAATAATTCCAAGTTTATGAAGGATGGCTTTTTGTTCATATAAACTTTAGATCCACCTGGCAGTCGATCTGGAAATTCAGCCTTGATGTACACCTTCAAAAATTAACGTGGGCGGAATAAATTTGCCGCCTGCACTACAACAAGTAACTACAGTGATAATTTCTCCTCGCTCTTTAGATGTTAAGACGTGGATATCTTTTGCACCTTTAGTTGCTAGGACTTTGCCAGGTTTGTTGATCAATTTAACCCCTGTCTCATCCATATTAATATTATGAGACGGTTTATTCAATAGATTATTTTCAATTAAAGTATCAGTCAAAAGTGAATTGAAGCTTCTTCTTATTCTTGACTTTAATCATTTATGGAAAGAAACACGGAACTCTCGATAAGACAAGCTGAAGGCTTGTCATTATTAAGAGCTCGAGGAAAGAACAGAGAAGAAACTTCAATTTTATTCAACTTTTGACTGATACTTTAACTGAAAATAATCTATTGAATAAATCGAGCTCTTGATAATGACAATCCTTCAGCTTGTCTTATCGAGAATTCGGAGTTTCTTTCCATAAATTATGAAAGCCAAGAATAACCAACCATGCCACTATTTTTTTAAAATTTGTGTTTTAATTTTAGTTTCTTAGCAAAGTTCTAAGCCAGCCGTCGAACTGTACTTCTATCAGGAGCAAATCCAGCCGCTGCCAATCGTTTGATATGAGCAACTAACCATTTTTCATGTTCATTCCCTAGAACATCTGTAAAAATAAATTATATGACATATTTGACGCAAAATAAAACAAAATCACTTAACTTCTGGCTCGAGGCTCCCTTTCCGAAGTTCCGAAGTGTACCACTAGCCATTCTGCATATAAGGGTATTTTGTGGCACATGATTACGCCTATGAGCTTCTCTTTTGGATATACCACCGGAACTAAATGTATTATTGGCTTCTTGCAATTGATATTCGGTTCACAAGGCACTTGGGCGTACACTTGCGTTTCTTTGATATTTTCGTGGCATTTTTCTAATAAAAATGTAAATTAATTTTATAAAAGTCATAGCGAAAAATTGCATTTTTCCTGAAGATGCGGCAGCTGTTCTTTTTGTTGGGAAAGATGCCACACCTGCTCACCAAGGTCACAAAATTTAAAACGCACCAAAATATGGCATAAAATGTGCAAACGCAATCTCAAAATACTTACGAATATGAAATAATATTACCACGTTGCAAAGAACCACAATATAATAGTACTTAAAATTTTGCAAAGAAAATTTAATCTTAGCTCCGTAAATTGGAGATGGCAAGCGACATTTTCAAAAATAAACACGTCCGATGTCACAACTACAACCGTTCATCGTTCACTAAATCATTGAATCTCATCATGAGTATACTTGGTTGTCTACCATTTACAAAGTCGACATAGTTTAAGTCATAGTTTAATAGATGGTTAACTTTTATCTTCTGAAATTAAACTATGTTAAAATTGCTCTGCGCAAGGTTCGTGTGAGAAAAACGAAAATGGCCTTTCTTCTAGCGGGCGGTTTTGAATTATTTTGGAGACAATCTTTCCTGTTTGTTATTACCTTCCCAAAAAGATTTGCGATTAGAAGAATTTAATAACTTCTGAAATAATTTTCAACAATCTTTTGGAATTCATTGGTAAAAAATTAGTTCTGATTTTATGTTATCTCACTACTCTGCTAGAACGCCACTAAATTAAATTATATTCTTTTTAAATTGAACTAAATCCTGTTGAAACTAAGCTATAGTTTATCACAAATTTTTTGTTTTAGGTAAGATGAATCCTCTGATTATTAGTTTCTTTGCTGAAAGCACTAATAAACCGACTATAAACCGTTTAACCTATCCGGATGATGGTAAGTAATAATTACTTTAACTCAAACCAACATGCAAATACCATGTATGCTCTACTAGGCTTTAAGTAATATTAAGTATATGTTGGTACACAAACAGTATCGGCTCTAAAGTTAGTAATGTAGCTCAGCTCATTTGTTCCTTACTATCATATTTTCATCAAGGGTTCTGCGGGGTAGCTCTTGTAATGTGTTTGAGGATCTATGTGTGCATGTTGAGATTTATAGAGAGTTTGTGGTGATGGGTGTTGTTTATTTTCTGCCAAGCTCTGGTCTGGACGCCTATCAGAGTTTCTTAACACTGCTGAGCAATTACGAAGTAACCATCGAAATGCAAAAATGGTAATTTTTGGTGAATTTGATCTATCCAACATCTCATTGGGGTATGAGGAAGCACAATTAGTTCAACTCTGGTGAAGCAAAACTCCTTTTGAGCACAATTTTCTACCTTTAACTGGAACTTCCCAACCCAGTTGCAAGCAAATTTGGCAGAACCTTAGATTTGGTGTTTGCTGATGTTTCTAATGACATTGAGATGTTCCCTATAGGGGACTAGGGTTGACCATGATTATCCAGCAATGGAGGTCAGATTAACCCAAGAATCAATACCCTTTCTGGATAATAAAGTGGGGTCCACTGTATACCAGTTTGAGGGCGCTGTTTTTGACAGTATTCAACATTCTCTTTCGTCGGTCGAATGGTACAATATTCCCCATTTGGATAATGTTGATGACATGGTCCGAACATTTTATGAGGTCTTCACTGCAGTAATTGACCAATTTGTTCCGACTAAAATTATTACACATGAAAAATTTCCAACCTGGTACAGTTTCGAGTTGAAAAAAGTAATATCTATCAAAAGCAAACTGTATAAAATAATACAAAAGATCTGGCCAACCACATGATTATGAAAGATACGCTAGTGTTAGGCGAGAAACAAAGTACTTGATTGATATCTGCTACTTGCTGTTTGTAACTAATGCAGAACAGATGAAACCATCTAATATTAAGTATTTTTGGTCGTACAGCTTACGAAAGCATAGTGGCATTCCTGAGTATTTGGAATATCAGGGTTATGCAAAAAAGACAGTCCAAGACATTACCAATGCATATGATGACCATTTTGAGTTATGTTAAACCGATTTCTCCAGGAGCTCAATACCTGCAGAACATTTATAGTGCTTTGTCGGAGCACCATTTTCCGGTCGGAACAAATCATGGGGAAGATGTCCTCATTGCATACCGGAAAGGGTGCTGGTGCTGATGGACTTACTCCTTTTTCTTCTGAAGAGGTGTGCATCGGCATCGACCAAGCCACTTCAAATAATCTTTCGGAAGTCGTTTTGATAATTCTTGGTTGGAAGCAGTAAATCTTTTGCCTATCTTCAGAAATAGCTTCAAGAATGACATTAATAACTATAGAGACATTTATCTGCTCTTAATTATTCCGAAGATATATAACATATACACTTACAAACACTAAATAAGTCCTAAACAACATGGATTTTACCTCTAACCTGGCCGAATTCCACGCCCATCTTGGTGGAAATATTTAGACCCAGATAAACCCACACCAGATGCAAAAGATCGGCAAATTCCTCGCCAGCCAACTTTAACCTTGACGTGGCGGTTATACGCGGCCTGCGCCAAATAATCTGGGTATGATTATAGAATTGTTCTTCATAAAATAGTTGGTCCGCACCAATTAAATGAAAACGTGTTTTGTTGGTGGACTGGTTCAGGAAAAATAAAAATTTGCAATAGCCATTCACTTTCTTTTTTCCCAACAGGCGGTCATGGAAATCTTGTGTTATTATGGCTGCTCTCTTTTTTACAGAAATTCCCTTAATACGCTTTATTGTATGTTGATTTATGGTTATTTTAACATTGAAAATGTTTCTGAGCAGAGTAATGTTATCCTAATATAGGGCCTCGAAAAGTGAAAAAGTACATGCTACACTTGCCACATGACGTCATACGCAGAAGAGATCGTCCTAGTTTGTTTATTTTAGATCAGAAAAACCCTTACCAGCGACTGAGACTCATCACCGCAGACAGGAGCAGATTACAGCAATTAATCAAGACCTGGAGAAAGTTCAAACTTGGGGCGACCGAAATTTGGCCCAGTTCAATGCAGCAAAGACCCAAGCAGCAACGTTTACTAAGAGGGCCAATACAGCGGGCCCTGACATCATTATGGCAGGATCGACCATTCCTTCATCCTCGTCAATCGGGCTGCTGGGTGTCTCGGTCAACAGCAATATGTCATGGCATGACCATGTTGCTAACATCGCAAAATCAGCCTCCCAGAAGCTTGGTGCGCTATTTCGCAACAAAAAATTCTATACATCGCAGCAGTTGCTCTTGCTGTACAAAGCGCAAATAAGACCGTGCTTAGAATATTGCTCACATATCTGGGGTGCCGCACCAAAGCATACCCTAAAGCTGCTGGATTCCATTCAGAAGAGGGCTGTGCGTCTCGTCGGCGATCCGGAGTTGACCCGGAATCTGGATAGTCTGGAACATCGCAGACATGTGGCCGAGATGTCTCTGTTTTACAGATACTTTCACGGCAGATGTTCCCAGGATTTGGCCCGCATAATCCCGCCCCTGGCAACTCCTGTCAGACAGTCCCGACAGACGGCAGGAGCGCACCAGTTCGTCGTACAACTAGAAACACCTAGAACATCGCTTTACCAGAACTCCTTTGTCTGGTGCACTGCATCACTGTGGAACTCAATTATAGGACATCTGTTTCCCACTAATTACAACCTACAAATATTCAAGAACCGTGTCAATCAACATCTGGGTACACACACCGCTCGTCGAGCGCCATAGGATCTCCCTTTAGTGTGTGTGCCACTGCCATAAAAAAAAAATTAAACTTAAATTTGATCATAAGGTATCGGAATCGGTTCAAATGACCGAAATTTGAACTAACTGAGACTAACCGAAAGTTGATTGAACGACTAACCAAAAGTAACCAAAAGCACCAACACGGACTAAAACGTATCGGAACAGGTTACAAACATTAAAATAAGTTAAAACTAACCAAAACGAGCCAAATTTTAAGGACTAACCAAAACTAACCAAAAACATTAAATTTAATTAAAACATATCGGAACCGATCCAAACGACTAATATAAATTTGAACTAGCTAAAAGTAACCGAAAGTTGATTGAATACCTAACCAAAACTAACCAAAAGCAAATAAAAGCAGCAAAACGGGCTAAAATGTATAGGAACAGATTCAAAATATTAAAGTAAGTTAAAACTAACCCAAATTAACCGAATATTGGCGACTAACCTAATCTAACTAAAAACATTAAAATTGGTTATAACGTATCGGAACTGGTTCAAATGACTAAAATAATTTAAAACTAACTGAAATCAACCGAAAATTTATTGAACGACTAACCAAAAGTATCCAAAAGCACCAAAAAGGGCTAAAACGTATCGGCATAGATTAAAAATACTAGATTAAGTTGAATTTAACCGCAGTCTGGCGACTAACTTAAATTGACCAAAAACATTTAAACTGGTTATAACGTATCGTAACCGGTTCAAATGACGAAAATAAATTGGAACTAACTGAAAGTAACCGAAAGTTTATTGAATGACTAATCAAAACTATCCAAAAAAACTAAAATTGGTAATAACATATAGGAGCCGGTTCAAATGACTAAAATAAATTAAAACTAACTGAAATGAACCGAAAGTTGGTTAAACGACTAACCGAAACTAACCAAAAGTAAACAAAAGCAACAAAAAGGCTAATTTTCAGTTAGTTTTAATTTATTTTAGTCATTTAAACCAGTTCCGATACGTTATACCCAATTTTAGTGTTTTTGGTTAGTCACCAAAATTCAGTTAATTTGTATTAGTTTTGACTTACTTCCATAGTTTTACTCTATTTCGATACGTTTTAGCCCGTTTTGGTGCTTTTAGTTACTTTTGCTTAGTCATTGAATCAACATTCGGTTACTTTCAGCCAGTTCCAATTTATTTTAGTCAATTAAACGGGTTCCGATGCGTTATAACCAATTTAAACGTTTTTGGTTAATTTTAGTTAGTCGCCAAAATTCGCTTAATTTGGGTTAGTTACTTATTTTAATACCTTTTATCAGTTCCGATAGGTTTAGCCCTTTTTGGTGTTTATGGTTACTTTTGATTAGTTTTGGTTAGTCATTCAATCAGCTTTCGGTTAGTTTTAATTTATTTCAGTCATTTGAATCGGCTCCGATACGTTATAATCTATTTTAATATTTTGGTTCATTTTAGCTAGTCGCCAAAATTCGGTTAATTTGGGTTAGTTACTTATTTTAATACCTTTAATCAGTTCCGATACGTTTTAGCCCTTTTTGGTGATTATGGTTACTTTTGATTAGTCATTCAATCAGTTTTCGGTTAGTTTTAGTTAGTTTTAATTTATTTCAGTCATTTGAACCGGATTCGATACGTCATCACCAATTTTAATGTTTTAGTTAATTTTAGTTAGTCGCCAAAATTCGGTTAATTAATGTTAGTTTCAGCTTACCTTAATATTTTTAATATGTTCCGGTATGTTTTAGCCCTTTCTGGTGCTCTTGGTTTTTCTTGGTTAGTCGTTCAATCAACTGTCAGTTAATTTCAGTTGGTCTTAATTTATTTTAATCATTTTAACCAGTTCCGATACGTTATAAACAATTTTAGTATTTTTGGTTATTTTGGGTTAGTCACCAAAATTTGGTTAATTTGGGTTAGTTTTATTATTTTTAATCTATTTCGATACGTTTTAGCCCGATTTGATGCTTTTACTTACTTTTGATTAGTCGTTCAATCAACTTTAGGTAAAATTCAGTTAGTTCCAATTTATTTTAGTCATTTGAACCGGTACCGAGACGTTATAAGCATTTTAAATGTTTTTGGTTAGTTTTAGTTAGTCTCCAAAATTCGGTTAATTTGGGTTAGTTTGAACTTACTTCAATATTATTAATCTATTTCGATGCGTTTTAGCCCGTTTTGGTGTTTTTGGTTACTTTTGGTTAGTTAGTCGTTCAATCAACTTTCGGTAAAGTTCAGTTAATTTTATTATATTTTAGTCATTTAAACCGGTTCCGGTACATTATAAGCAATTTTAATGTGTTTGGTTAGTTTTGGTTAGTCGCCAAAATTCGGTTAATTTAGGTTAGTTTTAACTTAACATTTGAAATGTGTTCTGATAAGTTTTAGCCCGTTTTGGCGCTTATGGTTAGTTTTGGTTAGTGGACGAATCAACTTTCGGTTAGTTTCACTTAGTTCCAATTTTTTTAGTTATTTGAGCCGGTTTCGACACGTTATAATCAAATTTTTTACGTTTTAGCCCGATTTGATGCTTTAACTTACTTTTGATTAGTCGTTCAATCAACTTTAGGTAAAATTCAGTTAGTTCCAATTTATTTTAGTCATTTGAACCGGTACCGAGACGTTATAAGCATTTTTAATGTTTTCGGTTAGTTTTGGTTAGTCGCCAAAATTCGGTTCGTTTTGATTAGTTTTAACTTACTTCAATTTTTGTAACCTGTTCCGATACGTTTTAGCCCGCTTTGGTGCTTTTGGTTAGTTTTGGTTAGTCGTTTCATAAACTTTCGGTTAGTTTCAGTTAGTTCCAATTTATTTTAGTCATTTGAACCGATTCCGATACGTTATAATCAAATTTTGGTTTAAATAAACAAACTAACACGATCTCTCACGCGTATGACGATGACGTCATGAATGTGGCAAATGTAGCATGCACTTGTTCACGTTTTGAGGCCCTATACTAGGAAAATAGAAACATTTTCAATGTTAAAATGCATTTTTAGATTGTCAGATATGCAGAATAGATTGGTTAAAACAAAAGTACCGATATCATAATAATAAAAAAAATTTCCCATATGTGGCCAATATTCTGGCGGACACTGTATAACATTAGTTGGATTTAAAAAAGATTTAACTATAACATTGTATCTGCCAGTTTTCAGATTTAATTGAATTTCGTGCTCATTCGATTTTAGAATATGCAATAATTTTGGAAATAAGTGTGCTGGAATGTGCATTAAACAACATTTATACATATCTTTCAGGATCGCGGGGTAATTTAAATAATGATTTTTCGCCACCGCTTCTAGTAGAACAATTCAAATAAAGGCACTTATAACCAGGCATTTTTAGCAAAAATAAAATATAGATTAATTATTTTTCGTAACACTCTCGGACTAAACCAAAAGACTCGCGTGGCTCGCGTTTAGAATCACACTAGAGCTTGCCCTGACTATTTCTTGGGATGGCTGGTCATCCCAAGGAGGCGGAGCTTTTATACGAATTATTGTTTCATGCGTTAGGTGGGAGGTTTCGCATCTGGTGTGGGTTTATCTGGGGAAGGGATTTCACATCGACGATATATATACTGACATGTCAGAAACCGTTTGACAGTGTATCTCATGATTTACTTCCGAAGAAACTTGAAGCTCTGGGAGTGCGTGGCGTTTATTTAGGCTGTATTAGATCATATCACAGCAACCGAACTCAGAGGGTGAGATTCTGCGGAATTACCTCGCGTGAGATAGGAGTGCCATCAGGTCCCTCAAGGTTCTCATCTGGGCCCAAATCTGTTTTTGCTGTTCGTGAACGCGTTTGGACACTGTGCGTGTCTTCTCTATGCGGACGATTTAAAGTTCTTTCGTGTCATTGATAAGGTGGAGGACTGTCAGATGATTCAGTCTGACCTTGACAACTTCAGCGCATAACATTTTAAGACTAAGTTCCACAAAATGTACATTTCTTAGTTTTCACCGTCGCCGTCGGAAAGCTCCTATTAAGTCTAGTTATATTTTGAATAGTCATTCCTTGGATGAAGTTATTACTTTTAAGGACCTGGGTCCTGGGTTACATTTGGTAAGGAATTGAATTAAAATTCATCATGTTTTTAAAATTATTTTGAGGGGCTTTAGAATGCTGGGCTTTATTAGGAGGAACTGCGATAATGTTAATGATACCAAGGACATAAAAAGTTTATATTATTGTTTAGTTCCTAGTATTTTAGAATATAACTGTGCGGTGTGGTCACCCTATTATTACTCTCACATTAAAGCGCTTGAAAATTTACAAAAACGTTTGCAAATTTATTTTGTACAAGCATAAATTCCCTTATCGAGTTATTTCATATAACGTTAGAGCCCAGTTGGTGGACTTGGATTCCTTGGAGAAAAGAAGACGAAATGCAATGATAATTTTTCTTCTTAAATTAATTAACGGTCACATTGACAGCAGTATGCTTTTATCCAATATCTTTTTTTTAAATACCTGCTAGATGTAGCCGCTACAGAAATTTATTTTATGAGAGATTACATCGCACAAATTATGGTTTTAGACGAAGTATCTGATCGACTTTTAAAGGTCTATAATAATGATTTTAATGATTGTGATTTGTTTGGTTGTTCATTTTTAAGCTTTAGAAAAAAGATGATATCTAGATAACATTGTTCTTTAAAAAGTTTATATGCATTTTCAGCAAACTGGATATTTTCATAATAATTATGTTGCGTACCATTTGAAATAATTTGTAATTGTGTAGTGTACTTGCGAAATTAATAAATAAACAAATAATAAATAAATATTATAACTTACACTGTTTAAATTTAAATAGGCACCGCTAAAGTGTAGCTTGTTCTTATCAATATCTATGTTGGGGTTTTCTTAAATAAAAAAACACTATTCGGTCTGTTTGAAATTAAGTCCTTACTAACTTTTCAAGTATAATAGGTATAAGGTGGTTCGATTATGCACTCTACATCTCTCTTTTGTTATGCTTTCATAAGTCAATCACTTTGTAGCACTTTTAATAAAATGGCTCCTCGAATAAAGGCTCTTCAAATAGGGGTGATTTGAAGCGGAAACTAAAAGTAATTATTTTATACGACGTTTTTCACTTACGGGCAAAAGATACTACAGTTTTTTTTGTATAGAAAATTAATTCCTTTTATAATTTGTCATTGTTTCCAAAACTCAACATTTTTATGTTTTTTATAAAATTATGATTTTGAATTTCATAAAAAAAAGTTTTACCATGTATTAGGAGCTACATAAGTACATCACTCCAATTACTTACAATGAAATAATTTTTATAAAATTTACTAGTATGGGTAAGAAATATTTACTTATTAAATGACTTGAAGATCTAAAGACGCAATTTAATCAAAACTCAATATTTATTGAGGTTCTCATAAAAAAGACGATTTGTTGGTACTTTTGCTGATCTTCAGGTTGGGTGGTAATTATCATGTCGACTTACCAGCATAACATTTCATGTTTTAAAATTTTTTAAGTATATATATTACTAACTCAGAGCGTACATTATGCAAACTTTATGAAACATTGCAATTCTTAATGCAAGTGGATACCGCTTCGTCCCCTGTAAAGATAAAACAATATTTTAAGTTAATAGAATGCATCGGCGGTATATCGAAATATATTAGGTTGATGCATGCGTAGTGTTTTTGTTGAAAATCAAAATTTATTGAATTTAGATCAAAACCCAGTATGCGAACCGGCATTATCATACTGTAGAATCACTTGATTCTGTCTCTCTGGCTGTTTTTCTCGAATTGCAGCTGCCACATTGTTGTGGTGTTGCGGCAGTTTTTAGTAGATGATGCCTGCTTTGTCCCACCAAATGCGTACCAATACTTTTCGTGGATGAAGGCCAGCTTTTACACGAGGGGTAGGGGTTGCCTTTTTATTAGGACTTAGCCATTCCATTCTGTTTTTAACATTAACATAAAAGCATAATTTTTGCCACTAGTCACAATGCATGACAGGAAAGGTCGATGTTGTGAACGAGCTTAACGATGTCATGTAATTAAAGCAGAGAACACAGATGTTTCTTCTTCTTAGAGTGCCTATCCGTTCCGGATGTTGGCTATCATGTTGGCTATTCGAACTTTGTTGACAGCAGCGCGGAATAGCTGAGTGGTTGATTGGTTGAACCACGTTCTTAAATTTTTCAACCACGATATTCTCCTTCTGACCACTCCTCTAGCTCCATATACCTTGCCTTGAAGGATCTTTTGCAAAACGACATATCGGCTCTCATTGCGCATTATATGTCCCAGATATTGTAACTTTCGAGTCTTAACTGTATTCGGACCTCTTTTTCCTTTCCCATCCTTCTCAGGACTTCCGTATTGGTTATTCTCTCTGTCCAAGGTATTCGTTGGATTCTTCGGTACAGCCACATTTCAAATGCCTCAAGTTTTTTAGAGGAGGCCTCCGTAAGCGTCCACGATTCGAACCCATAAAAAAGAGTCGAAGCATCGCAATAGACGAATTTTCGTTGTCAGCTGTAAGTCGTGGCTGGTAAAGACTTTTTTCATCCTGATAAATGCTGGCTTTTTCAATACGCGTTCTGATCTCCATAGAATGGCCCCAGTTATCATTTACGTCCATGCCCAAGAATGTGTATTTGTTGACTTTTTCTAAAGGAGTTCCGTCTACCAATAAAATACCGCGGGTGTTTAGGTTTTTACTAATTATCATGAACTTTGTTTTGCTGGTGTTTATTTCCAAACCATATTGTCGACTGTATGATGTAACACTGTCCATTAGGAGTTGTAAGGAAGCTAGGTTGCCTGTAAAAATACCGGTATCATCTGCATACCTTATGTTATTCAATCGTTTTCCATTTAACAGGATTCCAGCTTCAATATCTTGCAGGGCTTCTCTGAAGATGTATTCCGAGTACAGATTGAAAATTACAGGAGACAGTATGCATCCCTGCCTTACACTACGTAATAGTTGTATCTCTTACGTTGTCTCTCTGTCTACCCTGACACAAGCCCTCTGATTCCAGTAGAGATTTCTGATGATTTTGAGGTCCTTCCCATCAAGGCAAGCTTTTGCAGAACTTCCATCATTTTCGTGTGTCGCACTTGATCAAACGCATTCCTGTAATCCACGAAACATGCGTATACATCGCAGTTTACATCCCTGCATCGCTGAAACAACACCTGGATCGAAAATAGAGCCTCTCTAGTCCCTACAGCACTTCTAAAGCCGAATTGGGTCTCAGATATCTGTTCCTCACATAGTTTAAATATTCTACTGTGAATTGTCTCCAGGAACATCTTCAGCAGATGGCTAATTAAGCTTATTGTACGAATCTCGCTACATTTCCTAGCATTAGGCTTTTTTGGGAGGGTAACAAATTCACATTTCAGCCATTCCGTGGGTATGACGCCCGTATCATAGATCACATTGAACTTGTAAGCCACCCTAGATTCTTCCCCTCGATCAACTTTAATATCTCAGCCGGAATTCCATCGAGACCCAAAGCCTTTTGATCTTTAGCATTTTTCCAAGCTGCCTCTACTTCTCCTTCTAAGATTGGGGGACCATCTGTTTTATCAATATTGGGTGGTACTGTTCCCACGTCATCAAAGAGTTGTTTAATGTACTCTTCCCAGGTTTGCTTAATTTCCGACTTCTTTACCATAACTCGGCCTTGGTTATCCTTAAGTACATTAACTGTTCTTCTTTTAACTGTTCCCGCCATTTCCTTCACCTTCTTGTGCAGATTAAAGCTATCAAATTTGGCCTGGCATTCTTCGATTTCCACACACTTTTCCAGTTTCTCTTTTTCTTTAGCTGTTCTTATTTTCGCCCTTATTTATCTCTGTCTGTTCATGTATTCTCTGGTTTTGCCTTTAAACAATCTCCTTTTTTCCATCAGTTCCAGGTTCTCGTCTGTCATCCAAGATTTCTTCGTCTGTTTGCCAGGCTTTAAGTAGTTTTCTTTGACTTTATGTATACTTTCTTGAAGCAGTTTAAGGTCTTTTTCTACATCTCCATCGTTTTCCTGCTCTTCAGTCTCTGTCAAAAGTTCACTCCTTACCAACTTGTTTGTGGTTGTGTCTTTTAGTCTTCTGAAATCATACCTCCCTACATGTTTTTTCTCTACTCTCTTCAGCCTGGTTCCCATTCTTCCTATCAACGGGTTATGATCCGATTGATCATCTGCTCCTGGATAGGTTTTTATGTTTCTGATGCTGTTTTTAAATCTCTTATTAATGAGTACGAAGTCTATTTGATTCCTAGTTTTTCCATCATTCGATTTCCACGTGTACAATCTTCTAGGATGGTGTTGAAAGAATGTATTGGTTACAATCAGATCATGTTCCGCTGCGAATGTACTCAGAGTATCACCACGCTCATTTCTCTCGCCCAGTCCAAAGTCTCCAATGTGTTCTCCAGTTCTCCCTTTTCCAAGCTTGGCGTTTAAATAACCACAGTGTTGTTTAAAGTCCCAGAGTAATATACAGAATAGTCCTCCTCGTTGTTACTAGCTCCTGTACCCGGCCATCTCATCTCGCTAATACCTAAAATCTACAGATTAAGTCGTTTCATCTCTTGAATTGTGTTCTGCAGCTTTCCAGGCTGTGCCAATGTTTGCACATTCCATGTACCAAATATCATGGTTTCTAACTTTTCCTTTTTGTACCATCCTTTCTTACTATCAATCAAAACACTCCCTGCCAGAGATCCGAATGAGGGACTATATCCGGACATTTGAAATTTTGTCTTGATCATGATAATACTAGAGAAAACTTTAATTAGTCTTTAATGTGTTGGATTCCCATTTGCCTACCACATCCTTATGCCGTCGATCATTTTCTGATTCGTCCGCCTTTGGAGCCGATATCTCAACTCCAGGACAAAAGGGTGCCCTACCACTTACTAGCTCCTCCACCCGAAGCTGTTGGCCCGTAAGTGGGGGATTGCTTATCCCGGCAATCACTCGGGCGTCAGAGCCTCGTTAGTTATCTAGCAGGTTGGACCGGATGACCAAGGCCATCACACGAGCAGGTGAGGTTGACATTTGGGCTGGTATTTATTATCCTACCTTCGCCCCTTCCACCCCAGATGTTTACTCTCTGATTTTTGTTGTTTTCGCTCAGCGCGTACGGTACTCGTACACTCGTGCACTTTACCCATAGAATGCAGATGTAGTACGATCGTTGTTTGGCCACAATCCATCAAATCAGCTAATTCCCGAATCGACTGAAGGTGATCGTCATGAATTAAAGCGTCTAAATGAGCTTCGTTAAAATCGGTTGGTCATCCTAAAGGTGGAGAGTCATCAAGTAAAAAATGCCACCTATGAAACGAGCAAACCATTTTCGTGCCGTACTTTCCCCGATAGCGGTCTCCCCGTACACAGCGCAAATGGTTCTAACGGCTTCCAATGCTTTTGTTCCACGGTTAAACTCAAACAAAAGCATATGCTCGTTCGAACATCTTCCGTTATAGTATCGGTAGTAAAGAGATCCGCCACTTTTCTCACGTCACAAGCATATGTCGGAAACGTTAACATTTTCTTACCTGACACTCCATTTTTTTTAACGGACAATTAGACAACGTTTCTTAAAAAATTAAGCAACTTATGGCGTTTTTAGGAGCACAAAACTGTGACACTAAAATAACATTGACAAATACCATATACGTTTCATTCCAAGGTACTTTTGTCCCTAGGAACGGAAAATGCTACAGACTTTTGCATCAACCTAATATAAAATTGTTAACCTTCGATAAAAATGTCAAGACTTTTAAAGGCCAAAATCTGATGATTAATTTAGTCCAAGTGAAGATCCATTCCTGTCTGAAAATAATCAAACTTCGAGTCCAAATAGCTCAAAAGATATTTATACATTAACAAAATTGTTTTTAACCGCTATAAGCTCTCGTCGGTTGCCTTAAGATAATTATAAGTTTCCGTTATAACATTATCGTGGCTCTTATTAATTCGTGAAAGGGAGATTTTTTTCAACAAAGTTTTGACCAAGTTGCTAACGGCTGAAATAATACTCAAAGTCCTTAAAACTTTGTTATAACTTTGCCACTGAAAGACTAAATTATTATTTTTACGATGTTTTTACTGCCCATTACTTCTAGGCCTCATGATTTTGGTTGAAGTATTCTTTTTCTCCCATAGGGCAGATAAGCAGAATAAGTTGTTTGGGATTTTGCAGATACGCTCTTGAAAACCACAATATAAAAGGCTCCAGTTCATTTAATGATTTCTATTGTATGTTTTTACAAGAAAGAATGTTACACATATTTTAAATCATTAGCTGTCAGTCGAAACGTTGAAAAGCCACACTTTTAATCTGATTTTATATAAACTCAATCCATTAAAAATATTATTGGTCCTAGTTTTACGATACTAGAAATGTTTTGGTAGGTCCAATTTTATGACGATCAAGTGTTATAGTATTAGCTCTTTAAACTGCACATTGATATCCGTGCTAGCAGCAGTAAAAGTGGGTGTTAGTGAAAGGCCCTTTTTCACCAATCCGGTCAGCCCACCTCTCGCCCCTGAGCATATTCCTCCTACTTATGAAGAGAAAGGTGTGCATGCAATCGGTCCCATCCAGGAGATTTAGCTCTTCTCAAGGGTAACTAGCAGTGGCTTTCCTCCTATCTGTCACACTTCTTCTCCCCGTCATTCGCAGCTAACTATTCATATTAATCTCAATAACAATACCCTAAGTTAACTTGTAGCATGTTTTGGTTAAAAAAAAATATTGTCATATTTAAAATTAAGGGTCGTGGATCTTTCAATCTACAAATCATTTGGATTCTGATTTCGGAAAGATAACTGACTGAGAAATTAATTAATATCAGTCTGGTTCGACGAAACTTGGAGCATAATACAAATAAGAAAGAATCTTAGAAAAACAGGTATAAATACTGAAGAACAGAGAACTGAGTATAATGAACTAAACAGAGAAATACAACGACTGACCAGAAGAGATAAGAACCAACATTTACAGAATATCTTTCTCGACATAGAAAAGCTCTCTAAGAATAATGAACCGCGTGAACTCTTTAAATGTGTTAAAGAGATCACAAGGGAATTCAGACCCAAATCGTGGTCGATTGAGGACGAGAATGGAACAGTGGTCATTGAAATAGGAAACGTCATCCAGGTTTGGCGACAACATTGTATGAATCTATACAAAGAAGTAGAACCTGAGCAACAGCCCGAAGCTTCGCTTTGAATCAAGGATATGCAGCAGGAGTCCGACATCTTAAGAAGTGAAGTAGAACATGCGATTCGACATCTAAAAAACAATAAGAGTCCAGGAGAAGATGACATAAATGCAGAAATGCTTAAGCAGCTCCCCGCGAAAGGTATTGATCTCTTGTGGAAAATTTGTAACAGGGTTTGGCAGACAGGACAGTGGCCAGCCGACTGGTGCACCTCTACTCCACATACCGCTGCATAAAAAAGGATCCAGTAAAAAATGCAATAATTATAAAACTATAGCATTGATTTCTCATCCAAGCAAGGTCATGCTCAGGATCCTGTTACAGAGACTTAGAAACTTTTTAAATGGCAAATATCACAAGAACAGGCCGGTTTTGTGAGAGGAAAGGGAACGAGAGATCAGATTATGAATGTGCGGCAAATCATTGAAAAACAAGAGAATATGGCAAAACTGCATACTTGTATTTCCTGAATTACAGCAAGGCTTTTGATTGCGTCAACTGGAGGCGACTTTGGGATGTCCTGTCGCAGATGGGGACGCCACGACATCTGATTCACCTACTAAAAGAATTATATAACAATAACATAACACTAATGAAGGTGGATGGAAGAACCTCTGAACTTTTCAACGTGGAACGTGGTGTACGGCAGGGTTGTGTTCTGTCACCCTTATTGTTTAACGTATATGGAGAATATATCATAAGGGAAGCCTTGGACGGCTGGGAAGGAGGAGTTGTCATAGGTGGCAGAAAGATAGATAATCTCCGCTACGCTGATGACACCACACTTATCGCCAAAGATGAGCAGGAAATGTCGAGTCTTATTGAGCGAGTAGAGAGAGTGAGCTTGGAGTTTGGTCTACAAATGAACCGTCAAAAAATGAAACTTATGCTAATAGATCGTACGCACAGCATGGAAGAAATGCCTAGTATTATAGATGTCGACAACATAGAGGAGATGGTCTATCTAGGTACCCACATCAGCAGAAATGGCGGATCAAGTCAAGAAATCAGAAGAAGGATAGCTCTTGCCAAAACGGCCATGACCAAACTCAACAAAATTTGGAAAGATCGGCATGTAACAACCACAACCAAATGCAAATTAGTAAACACCCCCGTTTTTCCAATTGCACTATATGCAGCAGAATCCTGGACCTTAAAAGCCATAGACATCGCCAAGTTGGATGCGTTTGAGATGTGGGTCTGGAGAAGACTACTGAGGATTCGCTGGACAGCGCGTAAAACTAACATATCCATACCCGAAGAACGTAACATCCAAGTCAGATTGTCAACTAAAATCAAACAACTGATTCTCAAGTATTTTGGACATGTCAGCAGGAGGAAAGATGACAATCTCGAAAAACTCATGGTCCAAGGGAAAGTAGAGGGAACACGACCTAGAGGACGTTCTCCAAAACGGTGGCTGGACTAGGTGAAGCAGTTTACAGGAAAATCTTTCTAAGACAGCATTAGAAGTACGGCAGATAGAGAGGAATGGAGGAAAACTGCTAAAAACACAACATTAGACAAACATAGGATCACGACGCTTCAAATATGAAGTGAACGACTAGAGAGAGAGGTTCGTTTCTTAAATGGGCAGAGTACACTTCGAAGATCAGTTGGCGGTAATTGTCAATGATGCTATTTTTTTCTTAAATAAGTTGAAGAGAGAATACTCCAGCAGTATGTACAGTGATCTCTTGTAAACTTTGGTTTCATAAATTATGAAGTACTGCTAGGCTTACTGATAATCTATGGATTTAGAAGTAATTCATTGTCCCGCCTTATTTCACACTTACCTTGACGTAGTGCAACTGTAGACCTGAAAAATATCAAATCCGAGCTTAGGATGTTCTAATGTAAATAAACTGCTGCAACTTGAAATGTGAATAAATGAACGGCAAGAAATATCAGTAGATTTTTGTGAATACCCAAACCCATGATTTGACCACCATGCATCTAACGCGAATACAACTTTTTTTTATTTTGTTAAGGATTATGACTAAAGATCGGATTATAAGCAACCAAAAACTTAAGAATATAAGCGTATAACTTATGCAAGACATATGCAAAAAATACATAAATGTGCAATGAATATTAAGTAATAAAGCAACTAAGTTTTGATTTTCTAAATTAAATTTTCTTTAAATTAGGGGATTGGATATTAAATAAAAATAAACTTAAGTTGTATATACTTATTATATTAAATCACAAATACAATTTTCCTATTTTAATTTATATCAAACTTATATTAATAGCAATTTGAAAAATTATAAAACGCACTGGTTACTGCGTGTGCTTCAAGCTATCCCAAACTTAAAAAAATTGTAGCGTCTTGAAAACCATCTCTACATCTTGTTTTATGTTTGGTATACACACAAAAGGAAAATCCCATGCTACTCAACGAGCAGTGTGTATGTGCGGAGAAGATGGTGGACGTTGGACTTGAAGCGCTGTAGGTTGTAGTTTTCGGGAAAGACGTTATTCGGAAGTCCATTTCAGAGCGAGGCAGTCCTCCAGACAAAGGAGTCCCGTAAATTGATGTCCTAGGTGTTCGCAACTGAATCGTATGTTGATGAGCAGCTTGTGTCTGATGGATATTTCTGTTTGGCACAACTCTGGGTGGAATCATAAGTGTACACAACTTTTGCTCTTTAGAGTGCTCCTAGCTTTTGTGCTGCTGCCTTGGCGATTTAGGTGACATGATTATGCCAAGACATGTTGTATTCTACGTTGATGCCCAGCAAGTTTATCGATGAGGACAGAGTCTATGTTTGTCCTGTCATTGATTAGTCAGGTCCTGCGGCGTTTGTTTTTTTTTGAGAAGACAGCTGCTTGAGACTTTTCTGCGTTAAACTGGACATTATTATGTGCATACAACTTTTTACTCTATAGAGTGTTCCTAGCTTTTGTACTGTTGCCTTGGCGATTTTGGTGACGTGATTAGGCCAAGACATGTTGTTTTCTACGTTGATGCCCAGCAAGCTTATCGATGAGGCCAGAGTCAATGTTTGTCCTCTCATTGATAAGTCAGGTCATGCGGCGTTTGTTTTTTTTTTTGGAGAAGACAGATGCTTGAAGCTTTCCTGCGTTAAACTGGACATTATTTTCATCACCCCATTCTACGACGGCGTTCATATCCTCATTGATGGCAGCAATCTGATTTTATCGCTCGCGTTGGGAACGAGCAGCGGCCATTGGAGTCCGCGACATGAATGAGGATTTAAGAGTACTGTCGTCTGCAAAGTTGTAAATAGAATTGTTTGTCCTGTATAAGAAATTGTTGATATAGAGCAGGAACAGTGTGGGAGATAATATACACCCTTGAGGAACTCCGGAATTGATTTTAAATTTCTCCGAGGGGTGTCCATCAATACCAACTCGGATGCTTCGATGCTTTAAGAAATTGGAAAGCTATAGAAGCAGTGCTGGTGGTAGTCCATATGCTGTCAATTTGCTTAACTATCCGTCATACCACACCTTATCAAATGCTTTGAAAATGTCGAAAGCCACTGCACGAGATTCGCCGTAGCTCTCGATGGCTTTGGTCCATAGGTAGGCCACGTAAGTCAGGAGATCTTCCGTTGATCTATGCTTGCGGAAGCCATACTGGCGATCGCTTATGGTGTCTGCTGATTCGAGATATTTTAAGAGCTGTTCGTTGATCTGTTTCTCCATGACTTTAGACATAATGGGAACTAAGGCAATTGGACGGTAGTTATTTGAAATCGTTTTTTTTTAACTTTCTTCGGAATTGGTTGCACTTGTGAGAATTTCGAGCTAGAAGGAAAGCATGCAGCTATGTATGATAGGGAGGAAAGCCTGCATAGTGGAGCTGTTAGTTCAGCAACACATTTCTTAAGCACTGTTACTGGAACGCCATCTGGTCCTGTGGCCTTTTTAGCATCTAGGCTTTTGAGTATTCGTTTCACTTCGCGTTGGCGAAATACCATACCTGGCATTGAGGAATTCACTCTCGGAGAGTTGGGAGAATCTTTTCTTGATGATCTAAGGTAGAATTTGATGCAAATATTTCGAAAAGAAAGTTCGCTTTTTCTTAGGCCGGTTATGCTATTGAGCCATCATCTTTGAGAAATCATGATTGACAGCTTTGGCAACTGACCAAAAGGATATTGATCTGTTAAGACAGTTGAGAAGCTTGCTCTTGATCTGCTCGTTATATTCCTCCTTGCTCTTGTCAATGGTCTGTTTACACTGGTTTCGAGTCGTGATGAATATATTCCGATTTCGGCTGTCGGATCTCGGCGCCATTTGCGTAAGGCGGCATTTTTAGCATTAACTGCTCTTGAGCAGTTTTTACCAAACCATGGTTCATTGTTTGAGACACGTTTCATAGAAAAGGGAATGAAATCTTCCATACCAGCCAGGATACTTAAGTTATCTCATCAGCAGATTCAAAAAAAGACATCTTTCCAAGGAAAAGAAAGATATTATTTATTAAGGAAGTATAAGAATTTATCGAATTGAAATTTTAGAGTGCGTTTGCCTTTTATACTATGCTATTCGCCCCTGCATTGGTTAATTAATACCCGATTTAGAGTTTTGCATAATGCGTATTATTTGAATTTGAGAAGTTAATCTCGTTCATATCATTCATGATTTCACGAATATATTTAAGTGCTTTTAGCTTGCCCAACAGTCATTTATATAATGAATTGTCTAATTATTTATTAAAATCATAAGAGCTTATTACATCATCTCATACTAATTTCTGAGAA
Organism: Pissodes strobi; assembly: GCA_016904865.1. Taxonomy (NCBI): domain Eukaryota; kingdom Metazoa; phylum Arthropoda; class Insecta; order Coleoptera; family Curculionidae; genus Pissodes; species Pissodes strobi. The sequence continues at coordinate 226,630 of MU181993.1, forward strand.
CTTAGTTCCACCAATTTCATAATAAAGCACATGATAATTAATTATCAATAGTTCAGCTCATCTGCTCAGAATTTATCGTCCCGGATTTACAAATTCAAGCAAAACTTCAGGGAAACTAATCCATTACGCGTAGGTTGCACGCCGCCGTCCCCTGCCACACCTTTTACAATGGACATTTTAATCCAAAATCAATATGTACACCTATTTCCATTTACAGCATTCGGCTTCATTAAGCATGCAAATCAGACGTAAAAGTGATAATGCAAGTAAATTTAAATAAGAGCTTAAACAAAGCATTGTTTCGATGCCTCGCGATACCTAAAATATTCAGGGAAATATTTAAAATATTCTGTAGAATATTTATAAGTTTTACGTGAGGGCTTAATAATGTCGGTTGTTGAGTCCCTAAATCTTACCTTTAAAAGCTTTTATTATTCAACTCTAGTAAATTACTCTATATTTATTTTAATAAAATACAGAGAGAACAGAAGTTAATTAAGTTATGTCAATTATGATTATAAATTTATAATCATAATTATGTACATCCGGACCGATTAAGGTCAAGTAGGAGCTTAAATTTTTTTATGTACAATATTTGGGAAAAAACGTATTTTGAATTCTTAAAAGCTAAAAACATTAACTTTATATTTATACTAAAACGCATATTAAAAAGGCTAACCGACCAATATGACAATACTTTTACAATATTATCTTTTTTTTTTTAAATGAAACACAGATGTGAGTGACACTGAACATTACGTTAGTGTCCTTCTGACTGGCGAGCTAATTCATTCCTATAATATTTTTAAAATGAAAAGTAAATTGCTACGTAATTTCACTAAAACCATTAAGATATAGAAATATCTGAGATGACACCAAACGCAATATTTGACCATGCAGTACAAGCAAACAGTGTTCACTATAAATATTTAATATCCTTTAATCAAGGCAAGACATCTCGTAGCTACAACTACATAAGTAATTGCATATAAGAAAACAACAAGTTTAAAAAGATGCTATGGCTGTGTACACGTAGTGAATGACAGAGCGAGAGAGTTAGTGAGGGGATGGCAGGCGTCGCGTCGCGTCGGCAGCTATGGCCTAATAGCGCAGCCCATCAAAATGTAGTGGATATTTTCTGGCGTGGATTAACCAATGTAGCATAATCGATTAAAATGTGTGTTTCACGGATAAAGATATGTGAAGAATCCGTTCGTTTTTTTGATATATGTCTGTGTCTTGAAGACATTTTTTCTGCTATAGCAAATAGGACTCAGTTATTGAACTAGACTTTGCCTTATCTTATTCTTCTGACTCTAAGCAAGTGTATTTTGCTTAATCTTCTTTCTTTTATATACTCTTTTCAGGATTGGCCATAACCCACCCTTACTATCAATAAACTCAGAATGACTTTTAAGAGACGGTTCATTAATAAGTTTCCTAATTTATTCTGTCTGGTCACCGGTATTCAACATAAAAAAGAAAGTACCTGCATAAAATTGTTTAATATCGTATATAGCCAAACAATAAGGCTACCGTTAATCAATTTATTATAGGCGACATTTCATGTACTTTTTTCGAAACTATGCATCCCTTTAATAAATCGTTCCAAAATGAAGGAGTATCATCTGCCGGAGGCTGGAGCAGATTGATAGCGTCATGAGGGTTTATTTTGTACACTTTTATTACCAGCACTTTCAGTTAGGTAACTAATTTTTAACAGCGTTCTTTTTGATATCAACATTATTCCGTATATCTTGGTTTCAGCGTAATATCAGGGATTCATGATGGTCGGTTATTAATGACGTGTATTTGAAAAACATATGAATTTGAAGTCAGATTACACATTTGACGTTTAAATGAAATCCTTATGATGATATGAACATAGTGTACAAAATCGGTGGTAACTTTAAACATTCACAAGACCGAAACATAATTATTGCACTCGACGCGCGTTTCGCTAACCTAGTTGGCATTATCATTAAAATGTAATTTAATTTTTTTTCTTTACTGAGTTTTGGCCAAATTTAATATCTCTTTTCCTTAAAACATCTTAAGTGGAATAATGTGTTTTCGATCATTGGACAAATTGAATGCCCTTGAGCTAAAGGAATGTTATCAAAAAATAATAATTTACCGGGGTTCCTAAAAACTTTGAAAAGTACATTTTTTTTAATGGAACCATCTATATTTCAATGCTTTCTTGAATTGTAAACATATTTTATATAACATATTATCAGCTTAAATGTATGCGACATTTTGACTTTATGAAAGGAGCTCAACGTAGCATGTATGAAGAATGTATATAATAACCATCGGCATCGGCATTAAAAACTGCTCATCCAGAAGATCAGTGGTGTAGCCACGGGGGAGATATGGGGGATATATCCCGCCATGGATAATAAATATTAGCCCTTTAAAAGACGAAAATAATACACGTCATTTGGTAGAAATAATGCAGATGATGAATTCAAACTCCCCTTTGAGAATTCAGTTCTAAGTACACATTTTTCTTTTTTATTAAGTGTTTGTAATAAAGTTGTCTTTATTTTTAATTTCGGACATATATTTACTGTTTTAGAAAATTGCAACTAGTGTTGGAAGATCAGAAAACAAAATGAAAAGAACTGTAAAAATTCGAAAGCATAGAGCAAATCCAAATATTCCTGTGGACTCGGAGAATCCAGTTAGGGAATATTTTAAGATATTTACCGTATATTGATTTTTTATTGATTAACTAACAGAAAGATTTACTAATCACAAAAGCATTTTTGAAGGATTTCTTTGCTTATTTTCGGAAGAAATATTCATAATAACTCATTTGGTGAACTCTAAACTCATTTTCTACCAGAGATTTCTGAAAGCTGCATTATTTCCAAATATTTTTAAACTGTTTAAAAATTTTTGTACTCTCCCAGTATCCACAGCAACATCTAATTGGTAATTTTCAACATTAAAGGGCGTTAAAACTTAGCTAAGAAACTCAACCTCTCAGGTTCGTAATATGTCAAAAATATTTTATTTTAATGATAACAGACGGTCAAGCGGGGATGGATGCTGTTAATTCTGTTGCTCGTGTTTGTTGCTAATTATAAAAAAAAATTGGTAGGAAACTTATTAAAATATTTTATAATATAATTATATTTAAAAACGAAATAACTATATACTTATTACAATTCCATAGTTAGAATTTTTAATTGAAGCCTTTATATCTATGGGAAAACTGGTTTGCTTTAATGTAAATAACATTCATCGTTATGCTTATGTTTTTATTCATTTTTCCTATATTCTCCTTATTCTTAGCTATAAATATATTGTTCACCAAGGACCCCACGACCTTTTCGTTTTTTAACGACTTTTGGGCGAAAATTTGGCTTGGCACCCCGAAAATTTTCCGCCTCCGCTGGTGCGAGCGATATTCATCTGCGGAAGACAGGAATACCCGCCCAAGGACTAACTCTGGCTACGCCACTGCAGAAGAGTGACTGAAACGGGATTCGAAACATATGTTGCACCATTAGGATATCGAAATTCTAAAAAGTATATTGAAACTAGCTAGCTAGCGATACGTTCTTCTGAAAACTGCCGACCTTATAAATAACTTATATACTGGTTGAAGGAGTACGCAACTAAATGGGTAACATGTGAAATAATGTCAGTCTTGAATTGCAATTAACATAAAAAGCCAGTGCTTTTTACTGTCTCAAGTAGATAGGTTCATAATTTAACCTTCCAAATTTTCACTATCTGTGAAATGTGATATAATAGTATAT
>MU181993.1:240278-266771 GCA_016904865.1 Pissodes strobi
ATATATAAAGGGTTTAACAGCAGGCAATCTACAGCGCTCCTGTTATTGGACATAGAGAAAGCATTCGACAAGGTGTGGCAAGATGAGTTGCTGTACAAGCTTGTAGCAAAGTACAGCTTCCCACTGTACTGGATAGCGCTCATCGAGTCATACCTTGCCGGGCGCACTTTCACCACCCGGATTGGCTGTAGCTCCTCGACTAGCAGGCGACTGCTAGCTGGAGGACCACAAGGTACAGTCTTATCGCCGCTACTCTTCAATCTTTTTATAGCAGATCTCCCGTCTCATCCTAGCACCCGACTAGCCTTATTCGCTGACGATACGGCAATTTATTCCCGCAACCCTCAAGCAGAGGTGGCTAAATCCAACCTGACAGCGCATCTAAATGCACTCATTCCCTACTACGAGAGATGGAAAGTCACACTTAACGCTGCAAAAACGAAGCTTATTCTAATCACCCGCAAAAGAAGGGATATCGACATCACACCCCTCATAGTAGGGAATACTGTCATAACCCAGGTTAAATACCTGGGCATTACTTTCGACACCAAATTAAACTTCGGGAAACATATTTAATCCACAGTAAATAAAAACGTAGCTATCAAAAATGGGTTGAGCTTGCTGGTAGCGGGCAGATCCTACCTGAGTCCTGCCAGTAAGCTCACCCTCTATCGATCGCTCATAAGACCAGCATTACTATATGGCGCCCCGGTGTGGTGTTTGGCGGCAAAATGCCACAAACAAAGACTCCAGGTTATTCAGAATAATTATTTACGGGCAGCCTTCTCCCTATCCCTCCGGGATAGAGTGAGGATCACGGACCTGCATGCTATGGCAAACATTGAATATGTCAATGAATATATTGACAATATAGCATGCAGGTTCTACGAACAACAAATAAAGGGCTCGCCACTTACGGCCAATTTGGCCAATCTCAGATATACCCCCGAACATCGCACCCCACACGGCACCATATATAGGGATATCTCACTATTTTACAAGCAATTAAGGCCGCCTTAACTCACAACTCTCATTAACGTCACTTTTCATCCCATTTTTCTAACCACATTACTCCTAGTTTTCAAAAATCAACTTTCTAAAATGTCTTAAAAATTCTATCTATCAGGAGAGCAGAAACGCACCTTCCAACAAGGTAGTATGCGCGAGCTGCTTCCTGGTTGGCCCGCTCACCGTGTTCGGACACGGGGGCGGGGCTTGCCAAGGGACTCGCTGCGCGTGTAAATACGCACAAGCGGTGCCCATGCATATAATTTGAACTCAAGCCACCGAAGCATCCATGACTCGACCAATCTAATCTAATGCAATTTCAACTACACTGGAACAGACCTATGTCTATACATGGCATTAAGCCATTCTTGTATATACTCTTGTATATATTCATTCCTGTTGTACAGTGTGATTGTCCTTTTATTATATGACCGCCTGCTCGTAATGAGCAGTTCAAGCAGGTTTTTTCGATGTTTTCCCTGCATACCTACCCTGGCAATAACATTTACCCCTTCAGGTAACCTTCGCTAAGTATTTTTTCTGAGCTCTAAGCAAATAACAAAGAAGGCAACGCCTTTGAAGGGTTTCTTCCCAAGTAAAGGTCACAATCAATGCAGCACCACATACGCTATAAATAATTAGGTTAAGAACAGGCCCCTAAGGGTGCCTTACTGTTGGCAACGGCGTTGAGCTAACAACGCCTAGCACAACAACAGTAGATAGTATTGTATACATACATTAGGCATGATTAGATATAGGAAATGTTGTTGAGAAACTGAAACGGCGTTGAATTAATTATAACGACTCAATCAAATATAACATCTATGCAAAAAGACTTGACAGGACACTTAGGGAATTATTATGTTTCATCATATTCTATTTTGTTTTATTCTCAGAATACCGGATCAACATTGGCGCGAGACGAAAGGGTGAAGGATCTGATTGAAATAACTAATAAAGCAGAAACAAATGAGTTATATATTTTAAAAGACAATACTTGTAAAGAATTTATTAAATGGATAGATAATGAAATAAAAAAATACGTTAAATTGGAGGGACCCCCGTATGCTTATAATAAAAGGAGTTAAAATGTAACAGATATAGATGAAAGAAGAATTATTCTAAACGATTTTCATTTATTTCCCACTAGTGGTCACGCAGATACAAACAGAATGATGAACAATATCAAAAGATATTATTTTTGGTCCGCACTAGACAAAGAGGTCAGGGACTTTGTTAAAAGATGCAATGAATGTCAAAAGCAGAAAAACTCTAATCATTATATCAGAGACTAACCCATGATAATCACTTCTACCGCGAATTTTTCATTTCAGAAGGTATATTTGGACATTGTGGGACCTTTGCCAATCGATATAGAAGGTTTTATATATATTCTGACACTCCAATGTGAACTTACTAAATTCGTTGAAGCATATCCTTTAAAAAATAAAGATTCTGTATCTGTGGCAAGGTCTATTGTAGAAAACTTCGTCTGACGATACGGGATGCCGCAGGATATTGCTACTGATAGGGGATCTGAATTCATAGCTTTTAACATGAAGGAAGTATGCGCGCTCGTAAAAATAAGGCAAATTATCTCTACAGCATAGCATCACGAAAGTGTTGGTACACTGGAGAATTCACACAAAGCATTAGGTGCGTACTTAAGAATTCAAACCGAAAATTTAAGAAGCACGAAGTATATGGATTCCCTACTGGTGTTTTTCGTATAACACAATGGTCCACACCGAAACAAAATATACCTCTTTTGAACTAGTTTTTGGTAGGGAATGTAAGATTCCAAATAACTTAAGTAACATTGTCGAACCCATTTATAATTTTGAAAGTTATCCTCTTGAGCTAAAATATCGGCTACAACGAGCTCACGGGGAAGCCAAAACCAATTTAATACATTCAAAATTAAGAAGAAAAGAGATATATGACATACGAGTCAACCCTATCGAGCACAAAAGAGAAGCTACGATTTTAATTAAAAACGAGGACGCCAATAAACTAATGAATCCTTACTTTCTGGAGCCATACGTGGTTGTTAGAGAAGACACTCCAAATGTAGTAATACTAAAAGACAGGAAATAATATATAGTACATAAAAATAGAACTAAATTATATTACCAATAGGGCATTATATTATAAATGAATCATTATAAGTTATTATTACGTTATTTCAGATAAGGCGCCTCTTTCCTATCTATCTATCTGTCTATCTACCTATCCATCTTTCAATCTATGCTCTACTCTTATTCTATATATTTGTTTAGCACCCAACTTCTTAAATATTGTAAATGTAATTAATAATAGATCCTTGAAAGAATTTTCATTGAAAGGAAATGCAAATTCTTTCGGGGGAGATGTAGTATGTGCAGACTCACCCAGTACAATAATGTAATTAGTCATTAGTATTAGGCATAGCAATTAAGGTCACCCTGAGGCAGCAGTTATAAGCGAGCCAGGTGAATGTATGATTTACGTAACCATCAACTGAGGTAGTCGTTTCATTGGGGTACGTAATCAAAGATGGCGAATCTAAAAGTATTACACGGGGTTTCCTCCCCCTCCTCACAGAATCAGCAAATGTCGTACCTTCTCAACCGGCAGTGGCCCGTAAAAAAGCCGATGAGGATGTGGAGATTGTTCTTACTCAGTGTTATAAGGTTTTTTGATCTTCTTGGGTGAGAGTGCCGTAGAAACATTTCGATTGCCTTAACCCTGGAAGATGCTCCCATAGACTGATCCATTTCGGTTCGCTCTTTATTCCTGAATTCTTCCCCGTAGGTGTGCATCTTTATGCCACAGAAAGGTTCCGGTCCTAAAAGCGAAGCTTGTGCGCCTACTTTTGCCAATTGGTCTGCGTTTTCGTTGCCTTCTATTCCAACGTGTCCTGGTATCTATTGAAGGGATAGTTTGTTATTTTTGCCTAGTTTGTTTAGCCTATCCAAGCATTTCCATACTATTCTGGAGCTGATTGTTGTTGAACTCAGCGCTTTGATGGCTGCTTGACTGTCTGAGAAGATAACGATCTCTTTATGTTGAGGTTGCACTGGCATTAATTTCCGCCTGAAATATGTTCGGGTGTTTCTCCATTGCTTCGGAGAATTTAGTTCCCCGCCCAAGTTTTCCGGCTCCGGTCCCCTGTTCATTTTTTGACCCATTTGTATATCATTTTATGGCACTTAGCTGCAATGTGAGAATGCAAGTAGTGTTTTTTTTTCCATTCTTCTCTATACTTCTTACCACGACCGTGGAATATTTTTCAAAATTGTATCTTCAATATTTTTAGACTTTTCTCATAAAGCATAACTTTTTATGAACGGTGATTTTTTTTTCGTCAATTTAACAATAAAAAAGTTTTCCATATGGAAAGTACTTCTCGGGACATGCTGGCATGTATTTAGAAAGCAGTGGCTTATCTAAATAGAGTTATTAGAATTCCAGTCATTATGCCCAGTGTAATTGGAACTCAGAAAAAGAGGCCATAACTCATCTGAAATTCAATTATTGTCTAAGGAAATATAGTTAATTAATTTTCGTTCTCCTCAAATCGAGATTCGACCAGCTCCATTCCGTGTTAGCTAGACATAGAAAAAAGGCCAGGGTGTGGTAACTGAATATTATTGAAAGGTACGCGACGTATTTTTGGTTACCCCACTCTTGTTTTCCGCTCCCAACTAGATGAAGTTGTCCAAATTGATTATGCTCAGTTTGAGTAGGGAATCATCATCAACCAGATCGTGATCATTATGGGAATGTATGCTAGCGGTGTATGTACTATTATATATATGGTGCATTTCAAAAGTAGTGTAAGGCTGTTATTGTTACAAATGAATTTAATTCTTTAAATGGTCAAGGCTAAGACTCAATGTTTTCTCCTCATCCTTTTGTATTACTAGTCTACCCATAACGATTTCATCGTACTAAAATTTTACTAGCTTTTAATATTGCATTAGAATAATTGCCTTTAAAATAACTTCGCTAAGAAAATAGAGAATTCTTCCTTTCATTGCTTGACAAACTCAAGACTTTCTAATTCATTTTGGATTTACTTTAGAACTTCTCCGTTACCGCGCTGTATTTGAAAATTACTAACTAGTATTTAATTTTAGTGTTATTATCTGGGGAATATTCCTTATATTAAATAATCCACCCTCATTGTTACAGGTTTCTATATAGCAACTATACTATCAATATCTTTTTATATTATTTAAAAGCTTACTTATATAACTGTTGAATCTAGACCTATTAGTGCAATAATGATTTCAATTTCATTGGCAGTTCAAAATTGAGACGTTCTCTTCTTAATGGTCCATGCAGTCCATAAGGCATAACTGTGACTAATATTAACAGATCCTATGAAATAGTAGTAGATGAATGGCACAAAGATAATATGCAACCGACAAAAAGGCTTAATTCGCACCCGAAAATTATGCATTTTTCTGAATCGTCTCAAATGCCATCACCATTTTCAGTTATCTAACCTTGAAAAGTAAATCCAGTAACTCTGCGTGATTCCTATCGTCAGTCAATGGCGCTTTGTCGTATGCCGATGTGGTTTTTTCACGAATATGTTTTAATTGATTAATATTGAAACAACGATTAATAGCAGTAGTGATAATATGTCCTAAAATTTATAGATATCGCAATCCTGGATAACTTTAATTTAAAGGGAATTTATTGTTTAAAATAAATTCGCTTTAAATTAAAGTTATTGTTTAACTGTTTACCGGCTTCTCACGACCTTCAATCCCCCGTGTAATAGAGGAATGATAAAAAATTAATAAATAAAATACTTTTTTCCTTAACATTTTGTTGTGTTGTAATAATTTTTAAAAATGTAGTTAGTGCCTTTTCGGGTAAGCTTGTTTCCTTATGATTAAGAGAAGAAGCAAATATATTTCTCACTATTTTACATGTAGGAGGAATTGAAACTGTATTCAAGTAAAAAAATGTTTATTTATTTACATTTATTTATTATAAAGTAATTAGCTTAAAAATCGAATCCAGAGCGGCAGTGAATATTTTCGGATTTGCCGTGTTTTTGTGGAATCTCCTTCATATTTTGGTTTTGTTCCATATATGGCCATATAACATATGTCAATAATAGAAGGGGACCTCCATGACATTTCAAATTTATAAAATTCCCATCAAGTTTGGCCAAGAGTGAGGCAAAATCAATGTGCCGTTAAACAGCACCGCTTTGACCAGTGAGGCAACATTGGCAAAGAGTGTTCTTATATTATTGCCTGCTGCACTTGGAAGCAAATGCTGTACCTTCGAAATAAAGAAAGAAACACAGATCATACCAGGAAGTTGAAGTTTAACTTGAAGAATAAGCCAAAGTTGATCAAGCTGCTTTAGTAATAAACATAAAGACCACAAAGCTGAGATGCAAGGAAATGTAGAGGTTTAGAGGTAAATTAAACCCGGAAAAGATGCAGACCTGTTTTGCCTAACTGGAGTCTGAGAGGATGTTCTTCCATATTCAAAATACCACCAATACATTTTGTCAATCTTCTTTTTAACGCCGGAATCTCTAACCTGGCTTTCAAATGAGGCTCTATTAAATCATATGCAAGCGTGTTGCGAAATTTCCTTCTTTGAAGTTTTGGGTGAGGTTGTATAAAACCATTGCATTTATTCCCGTTTGACTAAGAATCCCATAAAAACACGCATTGACCATGTTCTAGTGCGCTTTTGTTGTGTAACCATGACATAGCTTATCAAAGGTGTCAGTCCCCGGTTCCATACTATTATAGTTTAAAATATTATTTTGGGTTTTTTGGTAGCGTCATCACCAATATCTGAATAGTGCATTGCATCCAATAATACACGAATAATACCAAAGTTTTATTATGGTAAAAAGGTTCGACTCACCTTCGTTCTGTCCATTCAGAAAATTCGGATTTTGCATTTATTCTTTCGTAGTGTTCCTGTCATGGTTAGCCTTTTCTCGGTCAACATTATTTCAAAAGGGTCGAAGAAAACCAATTATCAACGGTGATGTTCCTTCCTGTTCCATGAATAGGATTCAATAATTTTTACTATAATAAAGTATCATTGGTTCATTATTTTACGTGGTAACTTTTCCAATATAAGGAATTGCATTGCCCAAATACCGACTCTGAAGACATATAAATCCTGAATGGGCATCTAACGCGTAACCCCATAAGATGCTCGTCGATAGTACAGTATTCATGCGTGGTGTAGTATTCTGTATAATTTCTCATAAAGTTCTCCCATATTAAATAACAAATTTTGTGTGATCGGTGTAAACTTATCCTCTTGCCTTCTTTGAGTGTGAGTAACTTTATCGTCGAATCGTAGGCAAGACTTCAGAAAAACAAATCTATTCAGGGGCGCAAAATATAATAATACCAGAGTACAAATAATATCGAGTAGACCCACTCAGCAAAAATCGTTAGATGTTTTTGCATCAAACGCAAAAGCCGCAGCACGGTAAAAATACTCTACCTGCAGCAGCGAGCAGTCTGTGCGAAGAGATTCAACAAGTATTCGCTGATGCGTTTTCCTCGGGTATTATAAGTCACGAAAGTACACAATATCAGGGCGTTTGCGCACTCTGTCCCTCTTAGCGGGACCTCGGTGGCCACCAGTGGCCACGAACCAGATTGATCCGGATTCGCCCCGTCGCGTCGCCAAACGCTGTCGGCAAAATTGTAAATTTGTCTCCAGTGAACCTTTTTATACCGTGATAATACTATTAGGGCTCGTAAGTCTACAATATTAGTAGAACTATGGAACTGCCTGACATTTATTGTTTCTTTCTGTTTCTCCATTTGTGCGACATACTATCTCATTCAAGATACCTTCAGTAGACAGCAACGACCATGCTTCCATAGGACTTTTTATATTTCTCGCTGCTCGCTTTGGACCAGGCAGATGACTCACAATATCCTTCATATGTCGTCTTCCGCGTTTTCTGGAACTTTCTTGGTCCACTTGTTTCCATTTTTGCCTTTTATCAGAGAACTTCTTGCCTTTTTAGTGTTTGATAGACCAGGTTCGTTCGATTGAGCATCACTTTCTGATTCCTCTATTTTCTCGGCATCAGATGGCTCTTGCTCTTCCACAAAATACGGATCATCATCTGAGTCTGAAATTTCTTCATTGCAAGACCATTCCTTTACATTATCATATTCCAATAATAATTTATTCATTTCCTCTTGCATTTCTAACTCAGTCAAAGATCTGTTTTGCTCCACGTCAGACATTGCCATATCTGTAGCAAAAAAAATTAAAAATAGAAAAAAAGTCAAAATTCAGTTACCGCATACGAGAAATTACACAAAAATAGGTCTACTCATAAAACAGTTACACGCAACACACACTGGGGTATATGGGACCCGGAACCTATTAGCACGCTTGCCGCTGATATAGTACTTGATACGTGGCTCTGTCATTCAGGGGTTAGGTAGTGGGGGACTTAAGCTGAATTTACATAGAGCCGTAAGTCCACCGCTGCAACGCAACGGTTTACTTAATAATTATAAAAATAGGGAAAAAATTAATAACGCAACTTCATTAAAAACTTACATTTTTAAGTTCTTAAGAAATATCACTGTCAATTTTTTCTTTCCGACAAACTAAAACTATTTCAGATATACCTGCAACAATTAAGTCTATACGTTGCCATTGATAAATAGTGAGAATATAAGAGCAGCTCCTATAGTAAACTAATAACCTGGGGTAATTGAGGTGTAGCTTTCGACAAATTGAAATATCTAGAAATACATCTATTAGTCAAACTCATATGCCGCCGTTAAGAAAAAGTTAAAATATAATCGACGCCCGTTTCTGTGCCCTATATCGGGCCCGTAATCGTTATCAAAAGCAACTATTATATTATTAGTAACTACAAACTTTATAGTTAAAAAATACTATTGAGGATTGAGGTACACTTGTCTGCAGAGAAGAAAATACATACCTTGCTCTATTTCCTTCCATCCAAGTAGTATTCCCCTATTAGACAAGTATTTTAAGTATTTATTCCATTCCCTCAACTTTTCCATTACTCGAAGTTGCGGAGTTTGTAAGTAACGACTCCAGCTCAAGTTTATGAATCGGCTTTTATTCATATTTCAAGATTTTACACGAACAACCAGCCAAAGCTCTTAGGGCTTCACGTAGCAACTATTGTACTCGAAAAGTATTTTTCTTTAAAAGTAAAATAAGAATTTTTTTGAATACTGCCTTTGGAGCATTGCGATATTATTTGCGTGTTTTGCATTACCGATATTACATTTCTTATTTTAAAAATTTCACAATATGGAACGCAGGCTTTCAAGGGATTTGGTCAAATACCAAATCATATTTCATTTAGAACATCTCAATTTGGAAATATATTTCATCGTTTCACCTTTGATTGCACTTCTACTTGAAATTATGACTTGAAAGTTTTAAGCAAAGTATCAGAATGCATATTTACAACCTTTTTTACTTAGTATCCCCTATACCAAAATGCTTGTGGAAAAATGCACTACCTATATTTTATGAAAAGGCTTTTTTCTCGATGTTTGTAATATATCCCATACGTTCATGTACTTACTGAAAATGTTAGAATTTAGAATTCATATTCATATATTGTTTAATCTTATACAATTTTCCTTTTAAATCATGTTACATGCTAAAGTTGTTGTCATGTTCACAATAATATCTCAATCAGGATATATTACGAGAAGAAACTAAAATTTATCTTAATTTTATAGAGAAATTATCGCAGATATGTCGGCGGATAATATTTCTCAAAAAAACTAAAATGATTATGTATAAGCCATTTGCGTTCTTTTAAACTATCCTAAGTAGATGCCTATGTAAATAATTTATTCATGTATTCTTACACTAATAGAAATAGACAATGGAATTATAGTTATATTCCATTTTCACAGACAGTCATCCGCTTTTCAAGAAGATCACCACATCAAACTTCACTTTCTGTATTACTTCTCACTTTACTTCAATTTGTGCCTTGATCGGACTGATCATATAGAGCACCAAGGAAATCTGAATAAACTCTCTGTCCACGTCTCTTTATTGTTTCATATAGGGACTCTTGATTTCATACCAAGTTGTGTTTAATTTTAATAATTCGCCTGAGGATTCGACATACATTTTTAGTTCATCCACTTCCTAATCAAACTAATGTTCTGGCATTTTATTACGTTTTATACCAAGCTTTTTATCGTGCTATCCAGATTTTTGTTTACTTATATACTTTCTTTCTCCTTGATCTTAGAGGGTTTTATTGTAGTATTTCTCCTTATACTATCTGCTTTTACGCCATTTTTATTTCGCGTTATCAGCAATAAGATTAGAATATTTAAATAGCACAATATATGAAAATATGGCTAATTCCTGATAACTATAAACTATAATTGCCAAATTAAACGACCTTTTTAACCAATACAAGCTTAGTTTTAACCAGAAATCTTCGAACTATCCTTAAGCCTACACCCTCTGAACTAGAAGACCTGCTATCTAAATTTAAGGTGGCGTCGCGGGTAGGGAGCAGGCTCTAACAAGAGAAAACGTATTAATTGATATATAAAGTAGTTTTGTTACTTTTTGACTTCAAAAAATACATAAGTACCTCAATTATTTTTAATAATTAATTACGTCATTTACCAAAATAATAAAAAAATAATCGTTTGGGATCCATACCCATCACAGAAAGGCACATAATAATTATTGTAATAAGTAGTTTGACAATTATAATATCTATGATGCAAAAATGCGGACTATAGGTATTGATTTATAAATATACAGTGGTTTGTTTTAAATATATCTCGAAGTATATATAAACTAAAACAATAATACATAGTTACTTAGATATTGTTTAAAGACTGTTCCAGAACGGCATAAAAATGTTTTTTGCATGTGATATTGAAGCTAAAATGCTACAAAATAGGGTGGTCGTGTGGTTCTTAATAAAAATATTTGTTCTTTTAAAAATGTAATAGAATCCTTTTTAGCTGGGATTTGATATGTTACCGATGTTAGAATATTACTTTTAATGTTTAAATTGCCTTCTACAAACGTCGTTCGGTATGTTGTTTTAGAAAATAAGCAGTTTCAATAAGAACTTTCTTTATAACATCTTATATTTCAAGAGGTAAGTTGCGTAGGCCTATGTCTTGATATAGAATTTTGTTGACAGTAGCACCCATCTGCTCTATTGATATAAACAGATATTCAGGAATAAAGAAGATAAAGTTTAAGTGAGCTTGAGGAGGTTTATCAATATAATAAAACATCTATTATGTTTGCCCTTTGCTATAAGCTAGCATTTAATAAGCTCGGTTTTTTTTATTTTGCTGTATGCTTCATTGAGTGATAAGCAAGATTTATCAATCTGATGAGCTTTGACAGCCACAACACTCAGCTAAAACTTTTTCAACTTGCTGGTACTCTAATTGTTCGCTTCTTGCTTGGGGGCAGTCTCTTCTGGATGTCTGGGGTTCCGATAGATAACTGGGATAATTAGGCAAGACACTTGGTACTGCACCAAAGTATTAAAAATAATTATAAAAAAAAATTGTATTTGTTGTCCATAATCTGGGTTGTAGCCCTTTCATTTTCATTGGGCTTTAGGTGGAGTTCACACATCTAAAATTTTTATTTACTTTAATTGCCTGCGTTAGACCAAGACCTCGGCCAATACAGTCATTGAATACAATTCAACTACCTTAGGGGTAAAGTAAGCAGATATTACAAAGGATTTTTTAGGTAAAAATAGAAAAATTACACAATTGATTAATATCATATGTTGTACACGTAATGTTAGGCACAGCCTCTAAAAATACAGTGTGTATGACTAGTCACTGTCTATAAAAATAGAGAAACAAAACTAACCTGAGTATCTTGGTTGGAACCAATGATTCTCTATTTTTAAGTAAATTTACCCAGTGCTGTCTCAATTCACCTTCTTTTGAAAATGAGAAAAATGCCACTTTTCTACATTTGGGGACACAACAGGTTAACGCTATATTTTTAATTCACTCAACACTATTATACATAATTATTTAAAAGTCAATGTCCTCTACTAATCGGCTGAACTTAAACCAAAGCTTAATCACACTTTAATTATTACAACACGTACCTAAACCTAAAGCCACCCTATAACCCTATAAGCAATATTCAATGTGGCTACAAAAAAGTGTTTAGGTATCCTAAGTAAAACTGAGGTATTAAAATCAAACCTCTGATGTTGTCCGGCTGTAGCCTAAAAATATATATGGTTACCTAAAACTTATTATATGTAGGGTAAAAAGGCAGTCAAGGTAAATAGGCAAGTAGGCATTAATATTATAAAACCACAAAATAAAAACCTTAAGGGTTTTTTTGTTTACTTCAGGCAGATAGTATGTGAAAATTAAAATTTCAGATATTTTAGATATTACTAGGTATTTTCAGCTCTGAAATTATAATAGTTATTTGTAGAAACTCACATTGTACCAAAGCAATCTGTTCTTAACTATAAGCTTTACTATAAGGATTTGATTATATAATGTAGAATATTTAGGAAGTATAGTGTAGTCTAGTAGGGTTAAGAGTATTTTTACGAACACAGGGCAATGCTCTTGCCATTAATACAATAAATTACTTGTTTTGAATAAATTGTTTACTGCAAATGCACAAATTTCACAATTTTAAACATATTTTATATTAAAAACTCGAAATATACCTCTTACAGCATCGTTCCCAACTCGGGTGGTCATATTAGCTACTGCTTTTCTTAGTTTCAGGGCCTTCTAGTACCGAGGGTGCTGCTTCAACACTGATAACCTTTATTAAAGAGATTGCAATTAACTTGAGAATTTTTAGCACCATCTGGATATATTCTATGCTTGCCTTCAGTGACTAGAAACTTGATATAAGCAATTAAGCCTTGCTAATTGAAATTCAAATTCCATCTTTGGCAGTTATCCTTCAAATCAGGTTAACGCATTTTCCCTTGAAGCCGAAATAATTTTTATTATCATAATTATTTATGAAAGGAAATATTTTAATGTCAACTGAACCGGTAGTACTGCCTATTCGCGATCTTATGTATTATATTTTTACCTGCGGGGAATCACCCACTACGACCCTGTTGCAAATCTATCGTTGTTGCTCTTTACATTTCCATTTAACTTGCAACTTTACGCTCAAGTGTTTTATCTGCTCGATTCAATACAGTCACGTAGCATGAATTATTAATTTGGTACAGATTAATAACTTCTAATTTATTTCTAAAGTTTAAACACAAATTACAACCCTTTTAATTTGTTCGAGTTTTACAGGATTTCATAAGTTAAATGGGAAGGCATTATTTGAAGGGGTTTCTAATAAAACCAAAGAAGTTTATTTATTAATCTATATCGAGCAAAGAAAGGTTTTCTGAATTTCATAATGTTTGACTATAGTAGATAGCATATCATTTAGATCACTTGAAAAATATATAATGAAAATTTTAACTAATCAAACAATAATGAAAGGCAATAATATACACTAGAGAGATATGTGTGATAGTATATAGCATTTGCAAACAGCAAAGTTTGTATATTTTTCTATCATTACAGCGACAATTCTACCATTCAAAATATGTAACACGATTAGTTAGTTAATTGCTTAATAACAAATTTTTAACTAGAAATAAATCAATGATTTTTGCACATTGAAATCAGGACAGTAAAATTTAGAAACATACCATAGATAAGAATATCACAAAATTTAGAAATTAAAAGTATTAACGAAAGGCTCTTTTGATACTAGCTTACCAAAACAAACATTGGGATTCCAATTCAATTATTTATTCAAAACTTAAAGATTTCATAAGCACTCTAGAGACAATTAATTACGTTGAGTTTATGATATCACCCATAAAATAATGAGAAGAATCTCCAAAATATATATCATCTGTTATGAGATTATTAAGTCTTAATTTGGGTGTTATAATATTAATATTGTCTAATTCCTATTTGGAAATAGTTCTAACTAAACCTTGAATCCTTGAGGTTCTGACTAAACGCAGTTAGTCACAAGGTACCAAAAGTAAGCAGTATTTACTAAACAAAACAAATCTAAATTAATCCCACGGCAGCGATAATATCATTAGACCAATAAATAGTTAATGAAGATATACCAAATCAATGAATAAACCTGTGAAGTAAATATAAGTATACACCCGGTAAATTACTACAGGTGAAAACGAAGCGAGTTCTATTCGGGACCTGTATTAAGGAGACATGTAAAATTTGCAAATTGCGATTAAATAAAACAGTCTACTGCCCTGAGGCTTACAGCAAATGCCAGCCATTGATAGTAAAAGCGTATCGTTCAAGTAGATAGATGCTATACAATAATAAATCAAGTAATTATCATAACATTAGCAAAATAAATTCTCTACTCGAGATAATATCAAATATGATAATGAAGAATGTAAATAGCTCTAAAGCAAATAAGAAACAGGAATAGATATGATACACGATAAAAGATGACCTAAAGCTATTTACCGGTAAGTTCAATAAACAAAACGGTAAGTAGCAGTAATAGGTATAATATAAGATAGTCGACGACCTACAGTCGTTTAACGGTAAGTTCATTAAACAAAACGATAAGTAACAGTAATAGGTACGATATAAGAAAATAGACAACCTACAGTCGTTTAACGGCTAATTCGTTAAACAAAAACGGTAAGTAACGGCAATGGGTCATTTTCTAATTTTCTATCCAAAGTCTTTGACGGCAAATTTGAAATAAAATTTAAAAAATGTAGAGTCTACTTGTAACTAGTAGATTTTTCAGACGTGGAATCAACCGACGTTTCCTGCGAAGTTACGTTTTTATCATGTGGTCGTATAACCTCGACAAAAGGCCCCTATCAGGCGAAATGGAACGGGAAATTTTTCTAGGTCAGCATAGAACAGGCCGCTGAAGGACTTTCAGCCTCAATGGAGGGAATTATGTCAAACGGAAAGTACCACGGAAGGTATTCTGTCCCATCGAATGTCACATGGAAGGGATTCTGTCCCACGTAAGGTCCCTGGTTAAATTATAAATAATTTTAACTATTCAATATAGACACACTATCCAAACAAGCATATATGAGACATCCGCGCAGCATTCATCGATGCTGGTGGGTTGCATTCGGAAGTAAGGTAACAAGAGTATCGACAACACCGATCGACCAGTAAAAGGGAAGGCATCGCTCTACTGGATTTTGTAGCATTTACAACACTACAAATAATAAAATCAAAATTTATATCATATTTTTGCTAGGTACAATTTTGGCTGGCATTGTTTTTTTTGTCTATAAAATGTGCACACATTATTATATTGCAATTGTTTTTCAAAGTTTTTATTAAATATCATTGATCTCGAAAGAATCTAACAAAAAACACTAGAGAAATATTTATAATATTTTCATATTTGCAAACAAATTAAACCGTACGTTGGAAAAAAAAACATTATTATGTAACTGAACTAAAGTATTTTTTAACTATAATAAAATTTTACAAACTATAAATTTCACAACGCATATCAAGACAGATCTGTCGGATTTACGTCAAGAGCAGACTGTTTTAATTTCTTTGCTCCAAAAAATTTTGGTTAACGATTGAGAGTTTTAACCTCTAACCTCAATATCTTTCGCAGTTTGATTAAAAACGAAAAACCCACAAATATTTATTGATGTTAGAAAGACTATTTGAGTTTGATGTTAAAAATTAAGAACATGAAGAAAGTATGGAAGGTTTTACAAATGATTTTCTTTTGGGTTTTGGGATTTATTAACCAACATGTTCATGTTTTTGTGTTACTGATTTTTCTTAGGTGAAAAATCGATGATGGAAGCTTTACTAGAATCCACTGATTTTGTCTTTTTTGAAGCATTTCCATTTTTCAAATCATCTTAGCCAAAACGTTCTATTTCAAATTTAGTATCATATTCGTATAGAAGAAAAAAGTGGCTTTAACAAAATTAAATTTAATTTGGCTTGTCTCATTAAACAGAACCAAGAAAAAATAAGAAACATATTGTCGCCTACTTTACCTACTGTTTAAAACCGACTTGATCACCTGTCAAGAGTGCACAGAAAAATATGAAACATCTATCTATGCATATTATTCCACGAAATTATGTAATACTAAAATGGCTGACATCTTGTCCTTCATGACTAAGGCAGGCAAATTCGAGTAGGACTTGGAGCTGGTTGAAAGAATCACTTTTCTGCAATCCTTATACCACTGCTATTTCTACTGTTTTTTCTCTCTGTTAAACACAGTTTTCCGTCTATATTATTTCAAAGAAATAATATCCATTCTACACACATACCTTTTCTTTAACAAACTTCCCGTGCTTTAGGCTATTATTTATTTTCATTCCCGTCTGATAGAAATATAATATTTCAAAGAGAGGAAACATTATCTTCACACGAGCATACAAATTTCATTGCATGGGTATTTATTTCCATTAAAATAATTTTCAGCACTCTATATAAGGAGAAAGGGAACTAAAACTAAATAAATGAACTATATTGTATCTAGGTACTCGAGAATGAGAAATTGTTAATCTTACCTGTTTTATATTATGCGAGCACAGGAAATTTCAATGAAATATAAAATTTGGAAACACGTCGAAGGCATGAAATTTAAATGAACCAATAAATATCTAAGAGCTAAAAAAGCTAATTATTAACATATTAAGATTCCGGTTAGCTAGAAGATTTCTGCTTGCCAAGTCAATGTTCAATGATTATTTCGCTTGTTAGAAATTAATCAATCAAACGACTACTTTGTCACCTTTTCGACTGAAATTATTACAATTTCCTTGATAATAGTATTAAATCGCAGTGTTACAATCTATTTTGAACACTGTTTTATCACTTTAATTGCTCCACGCGGGCTTACTGTTTTTATTTATTTGAGTGTCACGTCACAAGTTTATCTTTAAAGATACTAGTACTTGCTCAGACATAAATTTACCTATTCAATCGCAAGGAGCCACGTATAGCATCTTTTTTACTACGTTGGTTCATATTAAATGATATTTTAACAACATTTACTGATCCTTAATTTTTGCTGAACTTTATTTGCACCGCAAATGCACTAGAAATGTTTAAGTTTTAGGCTAGATGATATCTGGGAAAAATTACAACGAAATGGATTTGCTAGGATCCCTTTCCTCTGACAACGCCGCAGGGTCGATTTTTATTATTCTTTGTGTATTCGGCAATTTTCCCTGATCCTGTCGATAAAGCCAATGCAGTTTAATAATAGAATGGATTCTTAGTCTCTACCGAACGCCAGGGCTTTCGTCGGAAAACATACTAGGGCTTTTGCTGAAAGTTTTATTTTTATAGGAGTACATCAATCGAGATATATGGGATTGAGACTGCCGAAGAAGATATTGTAATAAATAATTTCAAACGGCATTAAATTGATATTATTTGAGATGTTTTGTCAGTGACAGTGCCGAGAGAGGGTGTCGAAGAAACCAAGGTCCTTTCCCATAGCCCAAACATTTTCACAATCTATGGCCCAATCGCGAGAGAAATATCGGTTCTTGTGCAAATAATTTTCATATTTTTACTTATCATAATTCGCCTTCACTTCTCGACTGGCATTTTCCTGCCCAAGAATTGCAAACATTGTTATTTGCATACTGCATTTTGGCGGGTAACTAAAATTAACCAAACACACTTAAATTGGTTATAATAACGTAAGGGAACCGGTTCAAATGACAAAAATAAATTGGAACTAACTGAAAGTAACCGTAAGTTTATTGAATGACTAACCAAAACTAACCAAAGGAACTAAAAACACCAAAAACGGGCTAAAGCGTATCAGAACAGATAAAAAACGTTAAAGTAAGTTAAAACCTACACAAACTACCAAACCAAAAATATTAAAATTGCTTATAACGTACCGGAACCAGTTCAAACGACTAAAATATATTAAAACTAACTGAACTTAATTGAACGACTAATCAAAATTAACCAAAAGCACCAAAGAGGGCTAAAGCTTATCGGAACAGATAAGAAATATTAAATAAAGTAAGTTGAAACTGATTCAAATTAACCGAATTTTTCCGACTAATTAAAATTAATTAAAAACATGTAAATCGGTTATAAAAACGTGCCAGAACCGGTTTATATGACTAAAATAAATTGGAACTAACTGAAAGTAATCAAAAGTTGATTGAATGACTAACCAAAAGTAACTAAAGGCATCAAAACGAGCTAAAAGGTATCAGAATAGATTAAAAATGTTAAAGTAAGTTAAAACCAACCCAAATTAACCGAATTTTGGCGACTATCCAAAACTAACACAAATATTAAAACTGTTTATAACGTGTCGGAACCGGTTCAAATGACTAAAATATATTAAAACTAATTGAACTTTACCGAAAGTTGATCGAACGACTGATCAACACTAACGAAAAGTAACCAAAACGGAACAGGTTACAGTGGCGTAGCTAGACCTTAGTGGTCCCTGTATCAAACTGTCTTAAGGGGGCCCTCTCTCAAGGGCGGATTGAGGTCCGAGGTTTGGTGGCAGCAGAGATGATCGCCACACGTACCGCCGGAGGCAAAGTCGCCGAAGGCACAAAAATTTTCAGGGTGTCAATCCGAATTTATACCGAGAAGTCATTAAAATCGTTAAAAAATAACGCCTTCGACGAGCGGATGAAGCGGATTTTACGAAGCATTACTGAAGTTTGACGTTAAGGCGCTGTTCATGGAGGGGAGGGGGTAATTACCCCCCTGTAAATCCGCGCTTGCCCCAGAAAATAAAACACCCAGGTAAACTCTCTCTTTCTCTCGGTCATGGTTCCCTAAATCCCAACACTTAATATACCATATATCAAACACCAATGAACATGTCTACTGCCTCCAGTGTCAATGTGTCGAAGTTAATAATGTTTGTAGTTTAAACGAACCGTAATAAACGAAAAACCAGGCAATTAGAACTTTACCGACACAACGACACGCATGCCATAATTCGGTATTTTCCCGAAGCGCGAGACAATTAAATTTAGAGCTGTAGCGCTGGGGCTGCGAATTTTATTATTTTTTTCTTTAGGGATGGGATTTTATCGATATGGTTTAGAGAACGATTGAATAATGTTCTAATTATAATTTTTAAGATTAGATGTATGTTGTAAACTAGAATTGGTAAATTTAATGATTTTTCTAGTGGTGGGTGTGGATAAACGGTTTTCACATACGATTGCGGGGCCTTCCAGTTCGGGGGCCCCATATCATTGGTACGGCTGATACCGCGGTAGCTGCGCCCCTGTTAGAAATATTAAAGTTAGTTGAAACTAACCCAAATTAATCGAATTTTTGGCAACTAACTAAAATTAACCAAAAACATTAAATTTGAATATAATGTGTCGGAACCGGTTCAAATGACTAAAATAAATTGGAACTAACTGAAAATAACCGAGAGTTAATTGAATGACTAACCAAAACTAACGAAAGGTAACTAAAACCACCAAAACGGGCTAAAACGTATCGGAACAGATTAAAAATATTAAATTAAGTTTAAACTAAACCAAATTAACCGAATTTTGGCGACTAACAAAAACTAACCAAAAACAATAAAGTTGGTTATATCGTATCGGAAGCTGTTCAAATAATTAAACTAAATTTAAACTAATTGAATATTACCCGAAAGTTGATTGAACGTCTAACCAAAACTAACTAAAACACCAAAATGAGCTAAAACGTATCGGAACAGATCAAAAATATTAAAATAAGTTGAAACTCATCCAAACTAACCGAATTTTGACGACTAACTAAAATTAACCAAAAACATTTAAATTGCTTATAACGTATCGGAACCGTTTCAAATAACTGAAACAAATTAAAACTAACTAAAACTAACCGAAAGCTGATTGAGTGACTTACGAAAACTAACTAACGGAACAGATCAAAAATATTAAAATAAGTTGAAACTAATCCAAATTAACCGAATTTTGGCGACTGACTAAAATTAACTAAAAACATTTAAATTGGTTATAACGTATCGGAACCGGTTCAAATAACTGAAATAAATTAAAACTAACTAAAACTAACCGAAAGCTGATTGCACGACTAACTAAAACTAATCAAAAGCGCCAAAACGAGCAAAACGTATCGGAACAGGTTACAAAATTTAAAGTGTTAAAACTAACCAAAACGAACTGAATTTTGGCGACTAACCAAAACTAACCAAAAAGATTAAATTTGATTATAATGTATGGAAGTCGGTTCAAATGTCTAAAATAAATTGGAACCAACTGAAACTAACCAAAAGGTGATTGAACGACTAACCAAAACTAATTAAAAATAATCAAAAGCACCAAAACGGCCTAAAACGAATCAGAACAGGTTAAAAATATTAAAGTAACCTTCTGGCTAAATATATACTAATAGATTTTCCTATCTACAAGTGGGAAGTAATTCTCCATATCTGCACCAGTTTTATCCAAAATACCGAGACAGAATTTTTGCACTCGACGCGCGTTTTGCTAATCATGTTAGCATCATCAGGAGATGATTAAAACTCTGAATTTTAATCATCCCCTGATAATGCTAACATGTTAGCTAACATGTTAGCATCATCACGGGAGTGCAAAAATTCTGTTTCGGTACTGTGGATAAAACTCTGTTTTAGTGCATTTTGCCGAAGGTTCCAAACCCCAACATTGCTTTTTTTATTTATTTATTTTTTTAATTATGAAAATGTTTAAGATTAATGTTAAAAATGCATTTCTTTAATTAAATATATTATACACTATCGTGTTTGCATTTTTACTTTTTTTTAACTCTGCTTTTAAAAACTATTTGAATTAAAACACAAATCACATTTTTGCGTTTTTATTCATCATTTTCAATGTTTCCCCGGTTGCATCTTTGCGAAGAACTGTGAATTTTTTTATTATAAAATCGAGTTTAAGCATCCTATCACCTTTTTTCCTTTAATATCACCACTTCACCACTTATTTCAATTTCCGGTTCCAAATATATATACGTACTCCTAAGCTTTTATCTTTTTGCATATGTAGTTCCTTTCCTTTGTTACCAATAAAAACATATTTTGTGTTCAAACGATTTACCGATAATTCCGGTTCATCATATGTTTTAGTTAATTCTCTTGCCATGAACTCAAGATCTTCTTTATTACAGAAAACCACTACATGGCTGTAGTATCATCTATCGGCACATTCATTCCAAAACAAGCTCTACGCCAATTTTTTTGGCCTTTACTAAGGTTAATTTTGAACGGCGTGGGAGAGAGGGAGCTTCCCTATCTGAAATCCATTGTAACTGGAAATTTTTCTGATATTTTCGCACATAGTTTGATTCTAGATGATGGTTAATCGAGCAGCTGTAAAATAACTATTACTGCAGTATTATTCATTCGAAATTTTTCCAATACATTGTCACATACATTAGTTATCCGAGACGCCACGCCTGGGATGGTGTGCAGGTTATATAACTCAGATTGTGGATCGATCTACGTTAGGTGAGAAGAGATAATAAAGAAGTCACTTCGGTAAAACAATAACAACGTCTATTGTTGAAAGACTTAATGAGTTTACACTATACTCAATTAAAGAAACACGCATGTGTTGCGGTATGGTTTTAATTGTTTATAGGTCTTAGTCCCGATATTATATTAAAGCTTTTTAAGAGTTGTGTTGTGTTTTAATTTATGGTTAAGTTTAGTTATTTCCTGAGATAATCATTTAAGGTTCTTAATTTATCTTAATTTCATTCAGCACTTTAAGGCACTATAACTATTTAACTTGACTTAGAATTTGAAGAGATCTATCGTAGATTTAACTTTAGTACTTTTAAGGCGAATATGTCCCAAGAAGTACGTCCTTGTGAACTGCATTGAACTGCAGTAGGTGAGAGCGGAATAGGTGAGAGACAAAAGCCTGTCGGACTAATGGTTCAGTTGACTATTTATATCATAAAATCTGCTGACCATTGTAACTTTAAGGTTTATAATTGCCTGCGCTGTCCGCTGAATGCTTACATAATATTTTTCAACTTCAAGATAAAACTTAGGGAAAAGGTGGATAATTAATTAGTAGTGTAAATGTTTCTAGTAGTTTACATCCCATAGTTTTTAAACGAGCATGATGCTGTATGCTTTATTTAGATACCTGTGCTGACCCAACACTGCCCGACTATAACACTACAAACCACAATACTCGTTTACTAATGAAATGCACTTTAATATTGGTATATCACCGATCAGTAATTAACAATCATAACATTAACTATATACTGTCTGGAATAATCTAAGTACAAAACTCTCCCAATATGATCTAACATTCCTTGCTCCGTATGGTATGATTCACTGCTTCGTCCCCGGCCGTACATAACCATCGCTTTCCCCTGACTCATTGTCGTTGCGCCAGGGGTGGAGTATTTGCCGGCTGCCACACTCCGTCCTTTCTTTTCAGCTTAAGAGGTTTGAGCTGACTTTGAGATACAGTTGCTGTAGGGTTGTTTTCTCCGGAAGAAGTCTCAACCTCCGACAGTTTGATTGAAGTCCCTGATGACTGGTATCCCGGTAGCGCTCCTGGTCCCTCTTCTTCCCCTGGCTGTCCCGACTCTTCCACGTTCGCCGGTGATGGTTGTATAGATACGTCGTTCTTAGGTGATGGTAAAATGTTAGGACCGTTTTCTAAAGAAGCGAGAACCTTTTTCAAATGGGTCACATGACATTTTAAGATTCTGCCGTCTTTCATGAGTGTCGCCTCATTTCCTTGTATGCTAATAACCCCACATTCTTTTTAGTGGTATCTGGATGTAAGTTTATGAGGAATCACCATGTTTTCTACAAGAACTTTGTCTCCTGGCATAATATTAGATTCTTTAGCTCTTCTGGCACTGTCTTCTTTTTCTTTACCTTTTTGTTTGTTCAGTATGTCATTGTCCAATGCCTCTTCGTCGGTTCTCTCTGTAAAATGACGACTCGTTTTCCAGTTTGCACAGTCTCGATACGGAATCTGCGATATTGAGTTTTCCAGACTTGTATATAACCTTGAACTTGAAGGCCTGGAGCACATCTCTCGATCCTTGCTGGTGGCCTTGAAGTTGGTTTGAAAATCGCTTCAAGTGGCTTGTGATCAGTCACAAGTTCGAATTCTAGCCCAGCTAGGTAAAAATAAAAACGTTCGACTGCCCATACGAGTGATAAGCTATCTTTCTCAGTTTGGGAGTATCGTCGCTCAACATCCGATAAGCCTTTGCTTGCAAATGAAATGACTTTTGATGTTTCAGCCTAAAACTGTATCAAAACTGTCCCTAATACCACGGGACTGGCGTCTGCTATGAGCCTGGTTCGGCGTTGTGGGTCAAAATAGCACAGTGTGGGTGGTTTAGATAGAGCCTTTTTGAGCTTTATAAAGTTTTGTTGATGCGCGTCATTCCACCCCAAATTTCCCTCTTTTTTATCAGCTGTCTCAATGGGTCTGTTAAGGTGCGCATGTCGGGGATGAACTTGCCTACATACGTAACTAGTGAATTTTTCGACTAAAACATTAAAAATGTCGTTGTTCCGTCCTGGATCAAAGGTTTCGATTGCCCCAGGTACTGTTCAATTCTAACGATTTAGTTTTGTACAGTTTAACATTCCACGTCACTGTCCTCGTATTCCAAACAAATTAAAATCCATGGCGATACTACTAACGCCATCTCTTGGTTACAACGTGCAGCAGGTAGTCTAGATAGGTAAGAATAAAGCGTTCTCAAAAGGCCTCCGACCAATCATAGCACTTCCCGCTATACCCCGGCGACCGAGTCGACCAACTACAGCGCATTCTACAGGATAGCCACTTCACCCAACCTAAAATTCTCTAAAATTCAGATCTTTAATAATCGAATTTCATAAAAACTGGTCAGCAGATTTCAACCGGATTTGTATTAAAATTCATAATATTAATTTAGAAAACCGGTTATCTTGTTTTTTACACAATATCTCTGTATTTACATTATTGCCCTTTCTATGCCCGAAGCAATGCATCTTCTCCCTCCAGAAGGGACGGGGACAACTCCTTCGAGTTGATCTAGCCAGATTCTAGAATTTAATTTAGTAGTAAGAAGTTGAATCTCGACTCTGCACCATGTAAGTCGCTCTAAAGGCGCTGTTCCCGCCGACATGGCGCCAAGCCGCCATGTCGGGCCAGTTTTCATGTTTTGAGACCTCATGGTCTCTATAGTTCTCGACTCTGCACCATGTAAGTCGCTCTAAAGGCGCTGTTCCCGCCGACATGGCACCAAGCCGCCATGTCGGGCCAGTTTTCATGTTTTGAGACCTCATGATCTCTCTAGTTCTTTACTCATGTGACATAGTCATCGTCATATCAAGCCTACAAAAAGGTATCTATCGGCATCCTGACTGCCATTATTGAGACCTACTGATCTCTCTAGTTCTAAGCCTACAAAAAGGTATTTATCGGCATCCTGACTGCCATTATTGAGACCCACTGATCTCTCTAATTCCAGAGTCTGTACCACCGCAGTACAGTCCCCAATGGTCTTGCCCATGGGGTTTCAACATTCTCTATTACGAGTATACCACTGGGCTTCTATACTCTTGCCTTATTCTAATATAAGGATTACTCTGCACTAGTCTGCATACATACTCATGCCTTATTCTCATATAAGGATTAAACGGCACTAGTCTGCCAATATACTCAAGTTCTCACAAAGGCTATATCCCCTACGCGGATTTCAACTTACTTATGCTACCAGCATAGCATATTTAGTAATCATTTATACGTGTACCAAGAAGCCGCATTCACAAAGCATTCATGTCATGCCATATGCTATAATTGCATACCATATCAACCTACTACATTCCAGTCATTCTTATTTGCAAAAAATTGAAGCAGATTGTACTAGAAGCTAGCAAGAGGCCTAGCAAGTGTTTTTCAAAGTGACTCCCCCAGTGTTGGAAGATAAACTGCTGAACATTGAACGTTTCTCGTCAATAGTGAACATAGTGTACATATTAGCTATAGGTGGACTTTAAGGTAATATTTATCCTGTTATTATTGCTTGTATATTAGCGTACTTCATATCAAGGTTATCTCAGCTAAGCCAGCTCATAGGTAGCTGTTCTGCAGGAACTATTAACAGACATTTAACTGTACATAGCTTCAAGGCTATGTTTATAATCATAGACTAGTTTAGTATTACAACTGTTTACGCAATGCTTTAGTTTTTAAGAGTATTATTTATGTCATATTCTTCAAGGTCGAAACTTGCCTCGACTGATATTGTTCATATCGTAGCACTGACTACGTACAATCATTCAATGGTTATATTTTGTTTATTTATGAGCTTCTAGTTATTTTCAAGTAAAGTAACTTATTAAAATATTCATATAATGCTAAAGCTTTTTGTTTTATTTAGAAAATGACTTTAGAACTAGCCCTATGGTAAATTTTAGTGCCTAAGAGCACATCACTTTTTGTTTTGAAAATCGACCAAGATCGAATCTGAAACAGGTACATTATAGGCAACTTCTTGCAGTTGCGCACCCCCTAAATGTAATAGCTTGTTTCTCTTCTTGACACAGTCATTGACATCTTCTGCAGCCAGGTATTATTCTAAAGATCTCAGCCATTTCTCCCATTCACCTCTTAACAATGCCTTATCTAAACTTTGACACAAAAACGGCCGTATTCCCGAGTCTAATGACATCGTAGAATTTGTAGGTTGCTATTTGATTCCTTAAACAAAAGAAATATTTTCTAGCATATTCCCAGTCATTCGTTATAGATGTTTTAGTGGTTTTTATATAATTACCTAGTCTTTCCCTTTTATGTACATATAAATACCAATATACACACATACATGCAAACACATATATATCCAATGTATATCCCCAACAATGAAAATATACCTTTTTTTTTTTTGTTGAAGTATGTAAAGATATTGACACGGAACGATTTGTTTAATAAATCATTATTAATATACCCTTAGTCAACTTGCTTCGTGTTACCATTGTTTATAAATAATGGTATTACGAATTGCTGTCATTCCAGCTACCGGTAGATCTAGATAACAAATCGTCCGCGCCTTTTTATGTGATGAAATCCGAGGTGCATTTCTTAAATTGTGTTCCTTATTTTTTTTTATTATTTTGAAAAAAAAACTTATATCTGTGTTTAGTAATTAACCAGCAATGTTGTTATGATATATAATAGTATATATGTATACAATTAACAATATGAATAACAGATAAAAAAATCAAGAATTATCGAAAACCTAATTTCATATTGTCGGCACTGTATTTTCTTATCTTCCAGTGGAAACAGACTTATATACCTATGAAATTTTCTAGGCTCATAATACATTTTGGTGGCTCAGTTTTTATTTCAGTACTGTATAAATAAACGCTTTTTCCTATATATTCATGGCTCACAATATCCTGTGGCTCACGCATTAGCTTTTTCGT
>MU181993.1:266781-327331 GCA_016904865.1 Pissodes strobi
CTCACATTTTCCCTGTGGCTCACATTTACGTTACCGCGCCGAAAGAAAGTAACAATATCATTGTTATTCATGGCTCACAATATCCTGTGGCTCACGCATTAGCTTTTTCGTCTATGGCTCACATTTTCCCTGTGGCTCACATCTACGTTACCTCGTCGAAAGAAATCTCTTATATTATTAAAATCATTTTTATTAAGTTGAGGTTGATGGATAGCAGACGTTTTTCTCTTATATCTATATACACATACATATAAAAATGTATTAATTTTATCTTTTTAAGACTAAGTAGGTATTTCCTGTAAATTTGAAACAAAAGAATCCTCGTCGCCAGTTGTGCTGACCCAACACTGCCCGACTATAACACTACAAACCACAATACTCGTTTACTAATGAAATGCACTTTAATATTGGTATATCACCGATCAGTAATTAACAATCATAACATTAACTATATACTGTCTGGAATAATCTAAGTACAAAACTCTCCCAATATGATCTAACATTCCTTGCTCCGTATGGTATGATTCACTGCTTCGTCCCCGGCCGTACGTAACCATCGCTTTCCCCTGACTCATTGTCGTTGCGCCAGGGGTGGAGTATTTGCCGGCTGCCACAATACCCAAAGATGCAATTCTGTATTTAATTTGAATACAATTGTAAACGATTAGTTTTTGGTAACACATTTTATTTCGCCAATATTATTACAGCCACAAATATTTCCGCCTTACACCTTAAAACTTCGCCAGTATAGTCATCATAATTACATAACGCCATGAGTCGACTCTGCTATTCATACAATAACTATATCTACGCCTTATTTCTAATCTATCTATATACTCCGTATTATATAACACCGATTCGATTCTACTGCTGGCCATTCGTTTTCCAGGGTTGTCACGTCCTCGCCTATTTGAATGTCGCACGTCGCCTCTCCAAAATTTGCTTGTTACATTCGGCCATCCTGCCACAATTAATGCCCTCATTAATTTAACTCGCCAGTAAATCAACCAGATCTTATCGATCTGTGCATTCGACATAACACCAGATCGCCTGCACTAAGGGTTTCGCCTGCGGTTGCAACCTTACGCCTTTTATCGAATATCACCTTTATATTACGCCTTCGTCAAATTTTCACTCGCCTTTTGCTATCTCAATAAGAAGTTTGGACCTTAAATCGCCATAGCTCTCGCCTTTCGCCAACAGAGCATTCGCCATTTGCACCTCGCCAGTCAGACTCACTTGCATGCATCTTTCAACCTAACCTTTCGCCCTCGGTGTTTTACACCTCGCCTCGCCAAAAAGTCAGCAAACGCCTTGCTCGTAAACGCCAGCCCGCGCCAGCAGTTGGAAATAGTACGCCTTGGGTACCCAAAATTCGCCAAACGCCTCTCTCAATTTGAGAATCGCCTTAGAAGACCGCAAAGTATTCGTCGCCATCGCCTGCGCATGACCCTGGACTTCCTTGCCCCTCCAATTCCACTATATCGGTTGATGGACGCCGATATCTGTCAAAAGAGGAAAGAAAGCCAGTATACAAGTCGCCAGGGGAAGAGCAACCAAATGCCCTCGCATTCGCCTGTAGATCAAGAGGTAGACCGTCAATCAGACACGAAAGCGCCTTTGTGCCTGAAAGCCCACACCTTTCGATCAACGCCATTTTATCATGATAATAATGGGTCATGGTTTCGCCATCCAATTTAACCCTCGCTATCATCTCCTTGAGCAGCTGAGCAAAGTCATGCGCTCTAGGAAACGCCTTCCTAAGAGCCGCCTTCCAGTCTTCCCATGAGAGGTCATATTCATCAAGCTGATTAAACCAGCCCCTTGCTGCGCCTTGCAATTTTGCCTGCATAAAATACGCTCTCTCATAGTTCGACCATTCATGAATATCGCCCAACTGATCAATTTTGCTCAACCACCTGACTACGTTACAGTCCTGACTGTCAGGATCGAAAGGGTCAAGAATGTCGCCGCCTGCCCTTGCCCTTGACCCCATACAGCCCAAACTGCAAGCGGAGTCCGCCGTATCGCTACAAGCATGCTCTACTACCGCCTGAGGAGCGCTCTCACCTGATTTACCGCCTTTTTTGATGCCCTTGGTACCGCCAGTACCAACGGCCGCCCTTTGTTTCGTCGCCTTTACCATTTCGGCCGCTTTTTGCTTCGCCGCCCTTGCCATTTCGGCCGCCGCAATCTGCTGGATACTAGTTGCCAAACCGCCTTTCAACAGCTTATGTACCATGGAGAGTGTTTCGTCTTCCAACGCCGAATCGCCTTCGCCGTGGTCACCGTCGCTCAATTCCAACTCGTAATCGAGCTCTAACTCGTCACTTCTGCTTTCCTCCATAGGAAATCACTTGAAAAACGCCTGTTAAACACCAATGCCAATAAACACAGTTGAAATACGCCACAATTTTTACAATAATCACTAATTAATTAGCACACACTTCTTTATTATTGTCGTGAATATCTGAAAAATCGCCAAATGTCAATCCACTGTCAAGGATAGAAACAAACGCCGAAACGCCCGCCTTTTGTTATGAGTTTTTGTGATATCGCCACTCACACAAAAAAAGAAAGAAGATGCCACTGCGATTTAACTCGCCGAAATCGCGTATTTGACCGTTCTCCACAACAAATAACACAATACGTAGGTTATCCCGACTTCTGATCTGTAAACGATTAGTTTTTGGTAACACATTTTATTTCGCCAATATTATTACAGCCACAAATATTTCCGCCTTCCGCCTTACACCTTAAAACTTCGCCAGTATAGTCATCATAATTACATAACGCCATGAGTCGACTCTGCTATTCATACAATAACTATATCTACGCCTTATTTCTAATCTATCTATATACTCCGTATTATATAACACCGATTCGATTCTACTGCTGGCCATTCGTTTTCCATGGTTGTCACGTCCTCGCCTATTTGAATGTCGCACGTCGCCTCTCCAAAATTTGCTTGTTACACAATATTGAATATGGTTAAGATTTTATAAGCAAGAATATTAGGTAAATATTTGGGATAAAAGTCCACAGAATAGGCCCCTGCTTCTTCAAGAAAACTTGTTGGTAATTATTTTGAAATGTTGCCCAAGTACTTGAAAAATATTGATATTTGGATACCAAATTAAATGGAATTTCTGACTTACAATTATCCTTCATTCATTAAGCAGAGGGATTGCTATAACTTTTTCAACGCATGCATGACCGTTGAAAGCTTTTAATATTGAAACTTTACATCTCGTTGAATATTAGGATATTAAGTTACCGAGAGTTTCATAACCCGAATCGATCACAAACTTCTGCATAACACAATATTAGTTATTATGCAGCCTGCCAAACATTGGATTATGGAGCAAACTATAGAAGGTAAAAACATAGAGTGCGTCAAAAAGTTTTAGAGCAGCTTAATAACTTTCGGTATTAAAACTTATACTGGGCATTTCATATTAACAATGAATGAATTTTCGGCTTTTATTAGAAATATCCAGGAAAGTTTTTTGATGAAGTACTTTATCCAATTAGGAGAAGTTATGTGACATGGAACAATAATTTTGATATTTTAAATAAATCAATAATTGAACGGAAAGCGAGTATAGTTATATAAGTGATAAATAAAATATTAAATTTATTTTTAACTAAATGATTTGGTGTATAATTGCATATTATCTCCTAATCATCAAAACATAAAAAGTATCGGTGAAGTGTAGCTATACCAAGTTAGACCGATAGCAATATCATTTGAGCTGACAATACACTCTCAAACCATGAAATGTATCAAGTTTAATTGTGTCTTTGTCCACTGGATGTTGAAAACATAATGGCCCTTCTACAAAATTTAGTTGAAATCGAATCGAAAATATCGAGTTAAAGCCTGTATTCGAAATATAATTCAATTAAAATGTAGTAGATAACAAGAAATCAATCAGGTTGCAAAATTATACTTTGTTTGTCAGTCTTATTTCGATAGAAACATATAACATTATAAAAAAAATGGCTGTGCTTGTGGAACACACACAGAAGTCAAACTTCATCAGCACAAAGCAGAAATGGAGAAAAACTTCGTTTGCCGTATACATATAAGTATAATATTTTTGGAATGTTATATAGGTTTGCATATATAAATTAATATTTTTATGATGACATATGATAGTAGAACATATTATGGACCAAAAACCCGATTTGTTCAACGATCGATTCTTATCTGGGGAAGATAGGCAAGTTCGGCGCAGATGAGGTGGAAGAGATGAAGATTAAAGATGATTATCCCATGCTTGGTTTGCAAAATTCGCCTCACTGATCTTCCTCTCTACTTTCGTTACCCTTCGTCTTATCAAATATTTCATAACTTTTGTTCACCACCTTACTTTCCAAGTACACTGAGAACTGAAATTCCTTCAAATAATATGCTCTTAAAATCCTTATTTGATGGTCATATGTGAGCTACCATTCAAAAAATGTGCTATGTAGTGCCTAAGAAGCAAACACGAAGTTTTTCACTAAAATCAAACGTTTCATTTTCATCTACGGCTATGCAAATAATTTATTGCAGTTTGGAGGTATTTTTAGGCTAGTTTCTCCTTAATAGTTATTTCCTATGAGTTCGTTATGATACGATCACTATGTTAGGATTTGGAAATATCTCTAGATTGATAAAAAAAAAATAAGCGTTCGGAGCGGTTAATAGCTAACTAAAACTTACTTAATTATGCAATATAAATTCTCGCAAATATTGTCTCAAATGCATTTAATTTAATTTTCGAATGGAAATTCTTGTTCTTGTCTTGTGCCCCTATGTCCGTAAGTAATATAAATGCATATATACATAGTTGTTGTATCTTTGACGTAGTAGTACAAGAATATAATAGTATATTATTTTATATGGAGGAAAAGTGATACTTTTCATGGCGCGCTCGTGTTTAACAGCCGAACGGAGTGAGGCTGGTAATAGAGAGCAAGCCATGAAAAGTAACTTTTCCTCCAAATAAAATATGCTGTTTTTTCTTCAAATGTCGACAAATTAATGCAAAAACATCTCTTTTTAATAGTAATAATATCTAATTATTATTAAAGATAAATGGGTTCGCAAGGCGGCTTAGACCACGGTCGTAGGTGGCCTTGCTTAGACCGGTGTGAATATAATGTAACATAAAGCTGTCAGTGGACACTGTCAACAATAATTATTTTTATAAGATTGCGTCTCCGATTGCGTTTTAATTCCGTATTGATAAGCAGTTATTGAGTAAGTTCGATTAAATAATAACCAATTTGTTCCTAAATTAGTGATTTTTAGAAATGCAGTCACAAATTGAGTGATAAATACAAATTGTAGTTTAATAAATCTTGAGTTGTTGACGCTTATTTTGTTGTCTGTTTGTATTGTATCTATGTTGCTATGACAACACTTTTACCTCCGCCGGCGGAAAAGTGAAAAGTAAAGCTCCGGCGGAGGAAAAACGAAACTTCACGGCCGCCTACACAGTCGAGTAATGACGGATTTACTGACGTTTGAAGAAAAACATGTTTAGTAGGACTATATTCAAAAGAAGCTTCACTTAAAAGATCAGACATAAAATAAAATACAAGCTGGCTACAAACACTAACAAAAATAGTTGCACCTATTAATCATTTTGTAGAATTAAAACATTTTGAAACATAGTAAACTGTTGTTCTTTTTGTTTATTTACACACATGATAAGAACATTTTAAGATTCTCACCCCCAACAAGATAAGAAGTATTTCTCAATATCCATAGCAGTAAATTGATTAAAAATACAAATCTTATTGTGTTTTTGCCATTATTTACAACTTAAATGTTGGATAAGTAGAAAATTTCTCAGAACAAATTATTGATCGACATTTTAATTACCACACAATATATCAAAATACGATTTTTGATGTTGCATTTTAGCAAAAGTTTTTATTTTTAATTTTTCCCGAAATACAAGTAGTCTAGCGGCTTTTATTAATTTCATTGGTTTTCAATTTTTAAATAAATGAAATCTTAATATGACAAACATTTGTCACCTGATTTATGTTATTATAAAGGGTGTATCGAAAAAAAAACAAAAATTCTAAACTGATTTGATTCATTTTTAAAGACACCCTATGCATGAAAACGGAGTTTTAATGCATATGGCGTTAGGCTAACCATGTTAGCATCATCAGGAGATGATTAAAACTAAACTTAAAATCCACCTAACTTTTTTTCATACCTACTAACTGTTTGCTTAATCAAGCGGAACCAAAGGAACCAATACTGGAATCACACTAGTCATGCTTGATCAACCAATACGATGGAGTATACGGAATAGGCCCTCTATCTCTCTTTAAACTATTCTCACATTTAATAATTTCCATACTTTCATATGCGTCTAATAATCTCCTATCACTTATAGTATGAATTAATTTTAAATTTTTAATTGTTATTCTATGATTATTATCAAAAGCATGCTCGGCCACACTTGATTTTTCTGGTCTCTCATTCCTTGAATCAAGTTTGTATAGATCTTCTAGTTTGCCCAACATATTTTTGGTTACAATCCATGCATCCAATTTCATATATTCCACTTATTTCTAATATTTGAATTTTGTCCTTTGGACCACCTAAAAATTTCTTAATGTTAAACTGAGTTTGGTATACTAATTTTAAACCTAAAAAGTTTTTGTAGTCCTCTAACTGAGGATTATGGTATCGAGACATATTGTCAACTAACATAAAGCCATACAGTGGAAAGTTTGGACTTTACCTTGAATCGCAATTATAAATTGTTGTTAATTAAAGTATAAACTGTTATGATTAACCTTGTTGACAATTCAAAACAATACTCGAATTAGAGGTCAAAGTTTGGTATAAAAAGCTGTGCAGCAGCCCATACCGGCAGACTTTGATCTCCAGTGCGAACTACCGAAAGGGAAAAGCCCCTCTGGCAGATCAAAGCTCTCACTTTAAAAAAGACCTATCAGTGCGAACTACCGAAAGGGAAAAGCCCCTCTGATCAGGCACGCCTTAAAAGTGAATCAGTGAAAATTAGTAACGCCATAAGGCAAAGTTCTGTTTAAATTAACTACATATAAAAAAGTAAACTACGTAACTAAATATTCAGCCAGATCAAATAATCTATCCGCCCGTCAGTCTAATTGTAACAGCCCTTCAGGCTAGCTCTCCCTCTCTCTCGCTGCTGTTCGTGGTTAACATTTTCGCGAGGAATATCCCAGGGGACTTACGAGATATGCATTCCCGAATATTTTGGTAATACTTACAACCTTCCATACTCAACCTGAAGTTAATAAACCGAGCCTTTTTTACACCGAGTGTTTCTATCCATCTCTCCCAACTACCTATATCTGAGCTCCGTCTCTGAAAGAGCACAGCGCAACTACTGCAACGAAATCAGTTCCATAGGCAACAAGCGATAGGAGCGTATATGTGACAAGTGGTGGAGGAAGCCGTTTCGACCCCCGTACACAGGACACAGGACCAAGGACTCGTCGAGGAGATACGCTTTTCCAGATAGACCCCTGATCCAGCTGAAAATAATATTTTTCATCAATCCGAGCCGTCTAAACTTTTGTATAGCCGTGGTGACCCACGAGATTGTTTTCTGTACCAGTTTTCTTTGAGATTTCTTGGAAATAATAACAATTCGCCTTGTTGACCATTTCGTGTAAGCACGAGTATTATATAGCCATCTTCTTTTAAATAAATCTTACAACTAAGGTCAAGCATAATACGGAATCTGCACATTTAGTCATCACATATTATCAATACAGAAGACCAAAACATACTTCTAAGACAGTTTGGACCATAAGACGAGTAAGAAAAATCAGTACATGCATAGAATGGACCAATGGACCAAGCCATCACCAAGGAATAATCAGAAAGAAGACAGAGAGGTCAATAATGAAGCAAAGCAATTTCAGTTAATTACGCGAGGAGCAAACGACGCAATGGCAATATATAAGAAAGAGAATAACCAACAAAAAATTAAGAGTAGTGCCATTATGGACAAAAAAAGGGGCGTACAGTTAGAAGAACAACGACGAGCAATTTTTGGTGGAAAAAGTTGCGTAAAATTAAAATTTTAAAAACGCGTAAAAATCACACATACCTTAGATAATAGAGATAATAATAGTTAGGCAGAGCAACAAGCAAATAGAAAATGAAGAAGAAGAAAAGAGAAGAAGTTTTTTAGAAGTACGAAATAAAGGAGAAACTAAGAAATGAGTATATACAGGACGTATAAAAAATTGTGAACCCAATTGTCTCTGATAAATACCTCATAGGGAAAGTCAAGTCAGACAGTTGGAAAGCAAAATATACGAGAAACTAAGAGATGAAATTAGAGTTTCATAAAAAGTATATATAAATAGACAATATACGAGGAAAAATTAAACTAGTGTTAAAGATGGATATCGCCAAGTATAGGGAAAGTTATACAATACTATTATCTAAGGTACAACAAGGTAACAGGAACTAAGTAAATAGAAAAAAAATATATATATAAAAATTAAGTAAAAAGTAACCAGAAACTAACTAAATGCAATGAAACCAGAAACTAAGTAAGAATTAACCAAAAATTAAGCAAATACAAGGAAACCAAAAACTAAGGAGAAAGCAGGAACTAAGTAACTAAGAAGAGGATTCAGAGGACTGCGGACTATAGTACAGAGGATACGGAAGATACGGATATACAGTTAGTTATACAAGAGGCAGAAAAAGAAAAACGTGAGAAAGATAAGGGGCAACAAAACAGTAATAAAATTGAGAAAAATTAAACTATACATAAAAAAGAGGGCGAGGACCTCGAAAGAAGACTATTAGCAATTTTGGGGAAAGACAATAATAAAATTGAGAGTAGTGAAGGCATGGACGAGAAAGAAGACGAGGACTTCGAAGGAAGACTGTTAGCGATTTTAGGGAAAAAATAATGACAATGCACAAAGTATCTACAACCCCAGGTGTCAATGATAAATACCTTTCATATTAGGGAAAATCATAATAAGATACTTAGGAGTGAGAAAAAGCTAGCATAGAGTATATAGAAAAATATAAGATACATTTAAAATGGAAACAATATGTACTTAAAGTAGAAAATAGAGTACATAGATCTTGTATATACTTAGAGTAAAAAAAATAAAGCACATAGAAAAATATTAGAGGCACTTAGAGAAGCAAACAGAGATATATTAGAAAGATGGAACTATAGAATGTGGAACGCGAGTGTTATTGACAACTATCTAAGACACTAGAGAAAGTCATAATAAAAACATGAAGGCGTCCAAATAGATGATATAGAAAGTTAATATAGAGAAAAATTAAACTAGAAACGTTTAGTTAATATATGTGAATAATAAAGTATAAATGGAGAAATGAAACTTTAGTAAAGTTATAATGAGAACGCAATTGTTTTCGATTAATACCGTACAGGGAAAGTCATAGAAAAACATATGAGCGTTTCAAGTGAGGAGAAACTAGGAGAATTAAGAAAAAAGAAGTTTAAAGGGAAACTAGGGAGAAGACGAGCTAATGAGAAAACATATAGGCATAGACTATATGTAAAACGGACTTAGGTAGTGATGAATATCTTATCGAAAAAATCACAACACTTAAGGGCCACGTAGCATTGAATGTTTAGAATATGTACATAAAAATCAGCTGATAGATTAAGAAATATACTAGATATAAATAGTGTAAAATAATGCATACATAAAGCCTAATCCATATAGGATATGAGATAAAAAAAAAGTATAAAATATGTCATATGGCAAACAATAATATACAAAGACATAATACATAATAAAATAATAAATGCATCACAGACATATAATATAAATAACAAGACTATATGGAGCCAGTGCGAAGCAGGATCCGGAGAGATGGGAACCATATCTAAGACAATGAAGGCAGCGTCACGATGTCCAGAGAAAACAGGGGGGACCTAGAAAGAAAAAATGTTGTAAAGTAATGCAGTGAAAGAAATAAAGGCAGAACACGCCGTCCACACAAAATGGGCATATAGGAAAATTAAGACCCAGATAGGGGACAATTAAACAGTATAATAATATAATAATAATGGGAAAAATAGAAATATGCACAAGGAGGAAATACTC
The DNA here is from genome assembly GCA_016904865.1 of Pissodes strobi. Taxonomy (NCBI): domain Eukaryota; kingdom Metazoa; phylum Arthropoda; class Insecta; order Coleoptera; family Curculionidae; genus Pissodes; species Pissodes strobi. The sequence goes on from MU181993.1 coordinate 276,904, forward strand.
TTCTTAGATTCAATTTCCTGGAGATCGTACACTTCAGCTAGGGACAAGACGAAGATGACTAGATAAAAAAAAAATGAATGCAAAATTTTAAAATGTATGGAGGAAGAAACAACAGCTTTATAAATGAAATTAAATAATTTAATTATGAGATAACTCACCTAAAGGAGCCTGCAAGTTACATATACCACAAAACCATTTCACGAAGCCTCGGTGAAGGACCTGAAAACTCACAGGTGCCATAGAGCTCACTGGTACCTCAGATGTCATCGGTCCTCACTAACGGTCAACACTGAGATTGGGGATGATAAATCCATTATAAACGCATCCTGAAGAGGGCATGGAAATAGTCTGTATGGAAGCGGCCACTCCCATACAGGGCAACAACACGCCAACTTCAGGAGCACTCATCTCATGTCATTGTATCAACCACAACTGGGCGTTATCTATACCACACCTTAACCTAATGTTAAATAACGAATTGCTACAAACTATGACCTCAGAAATCAGGCAACGCCATCAAATAGTTATAAATGAACAAACAAAAGTCCTAGTATGATGATTATATGGAACACTATTTTATCATTTACAGTAATATACATACTATTTCACAAACTCAAGCCAGCACTACCCCTATTAACAACCCCTGTACATGCACTAGGTGCAGCAAATGAAATCATGCACGATATACTATTTAAAATAACCTATAGCATATTTCTAATATTCCTAATATATCTATTATTTAAATTATATAGGTACTTACGCAATACGACCAGTTCCACCGGCACAAATCACCCCCTAAACCACAAAGGATAGAAAATCAGAATTCAGACGGTAGCCTAAGTTGCATATTTCAAAAGATTGCAGTTAGTCGACCCGAGCAATGGAACATCAACATGACCTGCATTTCATTTCAGTAGTATAAATACGTATCGTATCATATTATAATATTTAAAAATAATAGCTTAGCTGTAATTAAATTATCGTAATAGATAGGCTAAAATACGAATAGATATAGGACTGCCAGATATACATATATATGAATAATCAAAAGAATTATTTTTAATTCTTTATACGAGGATTTACAATAAGTAATAAATAAGAATCTGAAATATGATGAAATATTGGTATAAATAATCCAAATCGAATAATAAAAATAAAAACGGAAACGTTTAAAATGTATATAAATAGTAGGCCGCCTAAATCTGACCACAACGGTCATATATAGTTATTGTATTTGGCAACTAAAAAAGTGATTGATTGTTATTAAATTAGTTATTAGTTAATTATTAAAACAAACCTTTCTTTTGTTCCATGTCAGCAAAAAGCACTGGGTCAAGCAACATACAGAGTCGTCAACACTTCAAGACTAATACCGGGTGGACAAAACTGAGCCACGACACGAAGTGGACAACAAGTAACATGAATGGGCAAACTATTGCATCCAGCCAGAACGTCTTGGACCGAGTAGAGATCAGTATGGTCGGATTGTGATAGTGTTAATTTAAGGTTGAGTGCAAAATGTAAAAAATATATATATGTAGTAAGGGAATAGCATATCTGGTAATAAACTACGGAGGCCGTTGTTTTCTGGAGGGAGGGCATGTGTCAACTAACATAAAATCATACAGTGGAAAGTTTGAACTTAACCTTGAATCGCAATTATAAATTGTTGTTAATTAAAGTATAAACTGTTATGATTAACCTTATTGACAATTCAAAACAATACTCGAATTAGAGGTCAAAGTTTGGTATAAAAAGCTGTGCAGCAGCCCATACCGGCAGACTTTGATCTCCAGTGCGAATTACCGAAAGGGAAAAGCCCCTCTGGCAGATCAAAGCTCTCACTTTAAAAAAGACCTATCAATGCGAACTACCGAAAGGGAAAAGCCACATCAGGCACGCCTTAAAAGTGAATCAGTGAAAATTAGCAACGCCATAAGGCAAAGTTCTGTTTAAATTAACTACATATAAAAAAGTAAACTACGTAACTAAATATTCAGCCAGATCAAATAATCTATCCGCCCGTCAGTCTAATTGTAACAGCCCTTCAGGCTAGCTCTCCCTCTTTCTCGCTGCAGTTCGTGGTTAACATTTTCGCGAGGAATATCCCAGGGGACACACGAGATATGCATTCCCGAATATTTTGGTAATACTTACATCCTTCCATACTCAACCTGAAGTTAATAAACCGAGCCTTTTTTACACCGAATATTTCTATCCATCTCTCCCAACTACCTATATCTGAGCTCCGTCTTCTGAAAGAGCACAGCGCAACTACTGCAACGAAATCAGTTCCATAGGCAACAAGCGGTAGGAGCGTATATGTGACAATATTTTGTATTTTCATCCAGATTACCGACATAAGTGGAATAAATGTCTATCAATTAGTCTATTTATTAAGTTAGTATTGAAACCATTAGCTTTTGCTATATTCTTAATTGTCTCCTTTTCATTAATAATACTTTTTCTGCTGAGAGGAGAGTTAACCATACGGTGTGCTAAAAAATGAAAGCTAGCCATTTTATGTTGGTCGCAGTGGAGAGAGTCATTTATAATATATCGGTTAGTGGTAGTACTTTTTCTATAAATATCAAATTCTAGTGTGTTATTATTATTCCTAATCACTTAAGTATCCAAAAAAGGTAGTTGTGCATTGTTCTCGACTCCATAAGTAAATTTAATGGTGGGGAAACGGTTGTTAAGTTTGGTTACAAAATTTTCGATATTAGCGGTTTTCGTGTCGAAAAACGCGAAAATGTCATCCACATACCTGTACCATACCCTAGGAAAATATTCGAAGGCCTGACTAATTTAATTTTCAAATTTACTCATGAAAAGATTAGCTAAGAACGGCGATAAACAGTAACACAAGTTAAAAACACTTTGAAGAAATGTAGCAACCCTATTTCTGATCAAATTAAATACAAATTATCTGTGAGCAATCCTGCTATGCCGAAACTTTAATGTCTTCCATAGATTCATAAACCTGAGAAGGCAATGCATCCCATAGTCTCGGCAATAGGATCGCCAACTTATAATATATCCAAGTGGCTAGCAAACCAGCTTTAAAATTTACCTATAAATAATATGAATATGAATAATATGAAAATACGTTTTCACCTCGGTTTTCACCAAAAAACCGGTTCAAAATTTGTTATAAAAAGATTAATAACATTTTTAAACACTATGCCTTCTAGTGAATCGAATGTACAAGCCGCACACCAAATTTCGTGATTCTAACTTTTTTCGTTTTGGAATAAAACGTAATATCATTTTATAATAAAAGACCGGTAGTCTGTCCTCTTAACGGCGAACTCTGTATCTTTCTGGAGAACTATCTATAGCGGGAGAACGGTGGAACTGTTGAACTGACTTTAGAACTGGCGAACTGTTCTATTTTGGTTGGAGTTTCTGCTTTTTTAACGTTGATCCCTCTACTATAGAAGGACTGTCAGTCTCCTTCCAGAGGCGAAGCAACTCTTGTGGGAATCTCCGGAAAAGGGAGGACCAAGAGGAGGAGTTAGTCGAAATCCATGATGGCTTCTGGTCATTGCCTCTGTCTGCATGACAGGAAATGTTGGGATCCTTTATTCTGGTACTTCCAAGAAACGGCGGCCATTTTGAAAGGGGTGGCTCATGTAGGTCTACGCGAGTCGCGGACGCGACGCCCACGATCGAAAGGTAGGTCCACGGAGCTCTAGAGTCAATAAAAGAGGGTTCGTAGATTCGGTAGGGTTAACGCGGCCTGCTATGAGCTAAAAGGAGATAGGCATAGGATACCCCTTTCGCAGTCTAATTGGATTCGTACTACGGGGATTTCTCGCGGCCGCTTCGAGAGATCGAAGATCTAATTTTATCAGAAATGGATTGAGAACAGCGTAATTGAATAACTTAAAATAGCAGGACATTCGCTGCGTTACAGTTTCCCCACCATTAAATTTACTTATGGAGTCGAGAACAATGGCTAACTACCATTTTTTGATACTTATTGATTGGGAATGATAATAACACACTAGAATTTGATATTTATTGAACAAATACTGCCACTAACCGATATATTATTCCTAATGACTCCTTCCACTGCGACCAACATAAAATGGCCAGCTTTGATTTTTTAGTATACCGTATGGTTAACTGTCCTCTCAGCAGAGAAAGAATAATGAAAAGGAGACGATTGAGAATATAGCAAAAGCTAATGGTTTCAATACTAACTTAATATAGAATAAATAGACTAATTAATAGGCATTTAAAAAGATCATTCGTGATTCCACTTTTTTCGTTAATCAGGATGAAAATACAAAATATGTCTCGATACCATATAAATCCTCAGTATAGTAGAGGACTACAAAAAGTTGTTAAGGAATTAGGTTTAAAATTAGTATACCAGACTCAGTTTTACATTAAGAAATTATTAGGGGGTCTAAAGGACGAAATTGAAATATTAGAAAGAAGTGTAATATATGAAATTGAATGCATGGCTTGTAACCAAAAATATGTTGGGCAAACTAGAAGATCTTTACAAACGAGATTCAAGGAGGCCATAGCTCACTTAAAGTATGCTAGAACAGAAAAATCAAGTGTTGCCCAGCATGCTTTTGATAATAATCATAGAATAGCAATTAAAAATTTAAAATTAATTCATACTATAACTGATAGGAGAATATTAGACGCATATGAAAGTATGGAAATTATTAAATGTAAGTATAGTTTCAATAGAGACAGTGGTCCTATTCCGTATAGTCCATTGTATTGGTTGATCGGGCTGACTGGCTGGATTTCAGGATTGGTTCCTATGGTTCCCCTTGATTAAGCAAACAGTTAGTATAAAAGAAAGTTTGGAAGATTTTAAGTTTAGTTTTAATCATCTCGTGATAATGCTAACATGGTTAGCGAAACGCGCGTCGAGTGCAATAATTCTGTTTGGGTATTGCGGATAAAACGTTTTAGTACATTTTGTTCCAAACCCCAACATAGGTACCCTATGCATTAATAGAGAAATGTCTCATTTAAAAATTGCTTCTTTTGATATGGAGAAAGTAACAGTAAAGAAATGTTCCTTTTGCTATTCAGAAGACATCTTTTTGTCCCGAAAAACAGATCGACATTTTTTAACATTTAACATTGTATATTCCTGCTTATTTATATTTTCGATTACAGCAAAGCGTTTGATAACGTAAAAAGGGAAAAGCTTTGGTCTATATTGTTGTCAATGGGTGTACCAGACCATCTTGTCCACCTTATAAGACAACTATATGATAACAATTCTGCACGAGGAAGGGTTGATAAATGCTTGTCCGATGAATGTGCCCCGTGTAAGGGCGTGAGACAGGACTGTGTACTCTCGCCGCTTCTTTTAATATCTACAGTGAATTTATTATGAGACATGTCCTGGAAAACTGGCATGTGGGAGTAAACATTGGCGGCACAAAGTTGTCTAACTTAAGGTTTTTTGATGATACGACCTTGATCGCATCGTCCCAGAAAGAAATACTGGAACTCCTGAAAAGTCTTGAGGATATCAGTGCCCTTTACGGTCTAAACATAAATTACAATAAAACCAAGATTATAATCATTGATAGGGAACACAATAACTATCCCGAAACTCGGACTATTGGGCATTGTGAAGTTGTCAACAGTTTCGTCTATCTTGGAGCCCTGATAGAAAATACCGGTGGTTGCAATGGGGAAATAAGACTATTCGACTTGCTAGATCAGCAATGACACAGTTAAATAAAGTATGGAGGGAGCAGGACATCACAAAACAAACAAAAATTAATCTAGTTTGCACCTTGGTCTTTTCGGTCGTATTATATGCATCAGAAACATGGACTATTCAAGAAGAAGATCGTCGCCGGATTGATGCTTTTGAGATGTGGGCCTGAAGACGTATGCTGAGGATATCTCGGACCACACATAGAATAAATGCGTCAGTCTTACATGAAATACGTCCATCAAAGGGTTTGTCTAGGACTGTCTACGCTCGAATTCTTACCTTTTTCGGACACATCAATCGAAGTGAGCATATGGAAAGGCTTATTGTACACGGAAAAGAAGAAGAAAGCGTGTCAGTCGATGGGTGGATATTACTAAAAACATATTAGATGCTACTCTCCCACAAGCTGCTCACATGTCCTCCAATCGAGATAAATGGCGAAATGCAGTCAAGAGAGCCATTTGGAATATTGACCATAATTATAATTAATATGGGTCACAACACATCTGCAAAGATGTTATGACTAAGAAGAAGAAGATATCGATGCGTATGGTTTTTGTGGTAAGCAAGTAGACTAATTTGTCTGGAATCTTATTTAAAACGATTTGAAGATGAGGAAATGGGCCAGGATCGGAGAATTTGAACATTTCTCAACCGATAAGCAGGGGTGTTCGTCGATTTTATGGGAGACTTCGAGGTAAAATTTTATTTAAACATCGAAAAGGTATTAAGTGGTTTCAAAAAATACTCGGCCACTGGTACAAAGATACTTGTATTTAATTAATTATTAATCTCGCATTGTTGAAATTTGCACTGGTCCTATTTCCCATTATCTTTGTTAACTTTTTGACGACTTGTATATTTTTATATTTCACACCATTTGAAATGTTATTGAGGAAATATGTTGAAATGTCGATATAAATAAAAATTTTGAGCAAATCTGCTAGTACTCGAGACACTGATGTGTAAACATATGTCCTATATCGACATCATGGACACGAAAATCTAATACCGCCCTAGGGGCTAGCTTTTTAGAAGCGCCACTTGAGTCGTTGCAATCGCGGCAGTCCTGGATTAGCTTGCTCCTCAATGCGCATGGGTTATGATGTCATATCGGTTTACACATTTTCGTCCCCACATTTCCGTCCCATTTGCCGAGATTTACCCTCATACCAGCGCGTAAGATGTTTACACATAAAAAAAATTATGACCGTATTTTGGCAATAATAACAATACAAAAACGTAATTGTTTCATCGATTTTTGTCAATATCGCAATATAGAGAATATCTGAAATATCTTTTAATCGATGTAAAGAGCAAGAGTTAGAGAATGAATTGGGAAATATGATTTTTGAACCTAAGAATAGACAAAAACTCCATAATAAAAGCTCCCGTGTCCTGACGGGACCGTTACTTTACACTAAGCACATTTTTGTGTGATATTTTTGTTGTTTTATAGAAATTACTTAAAATAGTCGCTGTGCCAAAATTGAATTATTAGCTATCTTCAAAAAAATTATCAAAAAATTAATCTTGAAAATCAAGATACGCAAGGCCTAATTTAATATGACAAAAAACATTATTTTTATTTATTTATTTATTTCAAGGAACACCGCAGAGAATCTCCAATTGGTACATTACATTCAGTATAAAAACGAATCAATACACAAACCAAATACACAAAAATTAAATAATTACTAAATTACTGATTATCTATTAAATATTATCCTTATTTTCCAGTTAATACCTGCACATACGGTAGGGGGAGAGTTCGTGTTCAGTCTACATATTTTCTAATTTTCTCTAAATGTCAAAAGTTAATATTTATTTCTATTATAATCGACACGGTCCAATATCTACTATCTTCTAAAATAGTTGAACATACTTCCAGTTGAGCAATAAGCTTTGAAATATTAAATAAAGATTTAAATAAATCCTTAAGGTGGGAAATTTTAGAGAAATGTAAATTTGCATTTTATTATTAGTCCACAAATTTAGAAAAAAAAATCGGTGTTTTTATATCTAATTGAAACGTCCAACTTCTAACCCTTTACAACTAGAGCGTTTGGAAAAAGCAATTTAATTTTTCACCAATTGCCCAAGCTTCAAAACAGGCTCGTTCCACTGCGCGTTGGCGCCATTTATCTCATTCAGGGTTTACGAAAAGTCCATTCCCTAGATTGTCGGGACATTCTGATTTCAGTTTTTTAGAATAAAGGATTCCTTGATTAACTTTTAAAACTTTCCCTACATGATTTGTCATTTTCTTTTGGACCGATTGGCTAGTTTTTTCTAGTTTTCTAATATATTTATGCGAATGTTTGAAACTTCGATTTCCAGCCTTGATAAAGAAACCTAAGGTTCTATTATGTCGCGTGTCGATCACTAGTTCTTGAATATTTTGCTGACTACAATATTACCAGCAAATTCACTGGCCTCAAACATCTACAATAAAACGTGCAAAATATAGAATCCCATAAGTTTGTTTGAGAACGTTAAATAACCCTTTTGAATTATTTACTTTTGTCGTTTTTGGGCTCTATGTACATACATCTATTTATAGTACGATCAGATACTGTTTATATGTAATTTATTTTTGAATCCTAAATTAAATGGATATAATAATAAGAAACACGAAACGTATTATTATTTTTTCCTTTTTCTATTTTTTTAATGGTTAGCCTAAAATCAGCGTGGTTTTGTTACATGAATTTCATTTTTTAAAGCTCATTAACACAATAGTTATTTATGCAACAAGTGTGTAAAGTGACCTTTTTTTATGAATGGGAATATTGACAATCCCATAAATAAAAAAAGGGTACTTTACACATGAGTAGCATACAAAATTTTTTCTCCTACCAAAAAATATACGAAAAAACAAAAATATTATTAAATTACTTTACGCACTAGTGCGTAAAATAAATTATTTTAGGCACTAAGGCGTACAATATATATTGTTTTATGCACTGCCCTAAATGTTAAAAAATAAGTCAGATTTACTTTACGCACTAGTGCGTAAAATAACTTATTTTACGCACTGCACATAAAAAGGCCTATTTTACGAATCTTAGAGAGTGCGCAAAGTGAGTATTTTACGCACGGTAGTAGAAGAAATATTTTTAAGGGTGCTCGTTCTTGATTATTTTTTTACGTGTATAATAGCGGCATATAAGGAGATAATATATAAGTGTGCTTGATCTCATTTATCATACTTAAAAATTTATTTGAAAGAACCTTTATCCAATAATCAATCCAATGATTTGTGGCGGCATTTTGGAGAGACCGGATCTATATTATTATAGGAGTCTTTTGTTCCGCTAGCATAAAAGATTTAAAGCTATTTTCTAAAAGTAATTCTAGAATGGTACATTATTTTGCCAAAATTGAACATTTTCCTTTTAATAATTTATCATGTATTTCTATAGAGTGTATGCAGAAAATCCTGAACAAATCATTAAGAACGAATCAAAGCGGTTTTTTAATGATTTGTTAAGGACTTTGTGAACAATAATTGTGCATATTCGGATATTATTAATTTGTTGTAATATATACTGAACAAATAGGGAGACGCTTCTTTGTATCTTATAACATTTAAAGTGGTAATCATATAATTACGATACATCTACATTCTAAAAGACGCACATTTTTTTCTAAATAAGTCGATGAATAAAGCATTTAACTAGCTTAACAACAAATGGAAAATATAAAATTAATATTAATAAACGGCCAAAAAGGAAATGAAATAAGGTGGACTCATACAGGCAAATAGAACGACGCTATTAACAGAAAATGCTTGTGTCTTAACTTTCTTTTTGGTAGATTTTGAATAGTTAATTTTATCATAGAAACAAAGGTTAATTCATTGTTGTATTTATCAGTTTATTTTTTCTGAATTTGATGTATCATTCGCACATCCGATCGTTATGGAGATACAAAAATAAGTATTTTCAACCGTGCATTTATATGTTTAATGCTAGCTACGTTTTCCTTAGGGCAAAAATTACTTGAGGTCATTATTCTAAATAGAATACATATCCAGCATACAAACAAAAATACAAATTTTCAGAAAATGAAAAATCTGGTTTTATTTGTGAAAAAAAAATATTTTGGTGCTACACAAAGTTTACTACTTTGCCCGTAGAAAGGCAATTTTTAATAATAAACACTAGATAACTTCTCAAATTGCGAAGGGTATAGACTACATTTTTAAACGTGCCAGTTTCCTTAAGAACCGATCTCTGTACGTTGCAATTGATGGACACATCTCAGACACATTCACCATAAATGCGGGAGTGCCTCAGGGCGCAATACTTTCACCAACTCTGTTTCTCATCTGTATCAATGACCTGCTAACCGAAACCAATAATCCTGTTTACGGTTTTGCAGATGATAGTAACCTTGTCTCCCAATTTAGATCAGAAAAGCCTTTACCAGCGACTAAGACTTATCACTGCAGACAGGAACAGATTACAACAATTAATCAAGATCTTGAGAAAGTTCGAACTTGGAGCGACAAGAATTTGGTCCAATTTAATGCTGCAAAAATCCAAGCGGCCACGTTTACCAAGAAAGCCGATACGGCGCGCGGCGTGCCCTGACATCATTATGACAGGATCGACCATTCCTTGATCCTCGTCAATTGGACTACTGGGTGTCTCTGTTAACAGCAATATGTCCTGGCATGACCACGTTGCTAATGTCGCAAAGTCAACCTCGCAAAAACTTGGTGCGCTATTTCGTAACAAAAACTATTTACCCTGTAGCACCCACTCTTGCTCTACAAAGCGCAAATAACACCGTGCTTAGAGCATTGTTCACACATCTGGGGTGTCGCTCCTAAGAACACCCCAGAAGAGAGCTGTGCGACTCGTCGGCGACCCGTAGTTAACCCGAAAAGTCTGTAACTCCGCAGACATGTGGCCGAGATTTCCCTGGTTTATAGATATTTTCACGGCAGATGTTCCCAGGATTTCGCCCGCATAATCCCGCCCCCAGCAGCACCTGTCAGAGAGTCACGACAGACGGCTAGGGCTCACTTGTTCGTCGTACAACTGGAAACACCTAAAACGTCGCTTCACAAGGACTCCTTTGTCTCGCGCACTGCATCACTGTGTACCTCACTCCCAGGCTGTTTCCCCTTAATTACAACCTACAACTGTTGAAGAACCGTGTCAATCAACATCTTCGCACACATCTTGCCATAGGATCTCCCTTTAGTGTGTGTGCCATTGCCATAAAAAAAAATATCATATTCAACTGCGTTAGCCTTTATTCTATTAATGATCTTCTATAACAGTATCGGCAGAAAGTTCTGTAAATTTAAACTTGTAATAGTGATCAAAGAATTTGTCCATATAAATTTGAATTATAAACTCCTGGTTATCAACTAAAATATTTGGTAATGAATTTTGAAAGTAATTCATAAAACCTGTGACGTTTCTAATGTCCACTAAATATTAAAATTGAAACCGAGGTTGAGAGATTTTATTGTTTGCCAAAATTGTATTGCCCTTTTCAAAATTATGGTGTAAATAATTTCTTTTCCCAACCAAACGCATACTTTTTTTTGGTGTGGCAAACTCTTATAATCGTTCCGTGCAATATCAGTTCTGCTATGTCTTGAAAATTAAATGAAGGGTAAAGGCTGTGTGCATGTACGAAACATAGTAATGAAACAATCTTTGTATATCATGCAAATTTTAATCCGAAGGGACTTCTATAAAGAGCGTAACAGAGCGCTTTCGGCCGTAGCCATCATCAGTGTTACCTGAAAGTAAGTAAAAGAACCCCTTGTCAGTGTATAACACAAAGAAAAATTTATCAAAATTCAACACTCGTTCTTCTAATTTCTATTTTAAATCTTTGAAAAAGCTCAAATTAAAAGTCAAAAATGAAGATCTCATTGTTTCTAAGGCAGATAAAGGCAATTGCTTAGTCATTCTCAAAAAGACGGACTACATTTCTAAAGTTGAGACATTCTTGGTCGATAATAAATTTTCTCAATTACCTAACAACCCTTTTAATAGTTTTATAAGGAAAGTCAAGCATTTCAAACCGTTTTTCGAAGAAAATAATGCTAAGAAAAATCTAATTTCTAGCAATCCCACAATACCTAGGTTGTATGGCCTCACTAAGATCCATAAAATAGATACACCAATTAGACCTGTGGTAAGTTTTACTAACACACCTGTTTATTACCTAGCTCAATTTACATATAACTTGATTAAGGATATCACTAAGTTTACTCCTACATATTCGGTAAGTAATTCCATTTCTCTAATCAATAAACTAAAGAAATTACAACTTCGGCACAATTACATTATGGCTTTTTTCGATGTGTCTAACCTATTTACTTCAGTACCAAAAACAGAGGCAGTACAACTTGTCGGTGATCTTCTTACTGCATGTAATATTAACGATCAACAGAAAATTAATTTATTGTCGGTTCTAAACCTTTGTTTGTCTCAAGACTTTTCAATTCAATAACAAATATTATAAACAACCTGATGGCTTGGCAATGGGCAGCTGTCTTTCTTCTTTTTTAGCAGATGTTTTTATGAACAATTTGGAAAACAGTCATATAATCACTCCCATAAATCGAGAGATCCTACATTGGTTCCGTTATGTGGATGATTGTCTTTGCTCCCTTGATTGCGATGCTCAGGGGGCCGGCGCTCTTCTAGACAAGCTAAATATTATCCATCCGAACATCAATTTTACAATCGAACTTGATAATAATAATAAACTTAATTTTTTGGACATCACTGTTCATAGAGTGATGGGCAGTCTTGAGTTTTCGATCTATAGGAAACCTACTCAAACGGACCAAACTATATCTTAGTTGTCTCACCACCCGTGGCAACACAAGATGGCAGCTTTCCATTGCTATGTCAATAGGTTACTTAATATACCTTTGTCTTCTGTCGAATACAACAAAGGAGTAAATATAATTAGAGAAATCGCGTTCAACAACCATTTTGATCCTAGTCTTCTTGACACTTTAGTCAACAAAACAAAACTCAAAAAACTAAGAAAAGAACTTTCTCACAGCTTAATAGACAATTCACAGAAAAAATACTTCTCCATCAATTTTTTTGACTTAGAAACGAACCGTAAGATTTCCAAAACAATTCACCAATTTGTCAGTAATTCTCATCTTTCCTTTAAAAACAGAAATCAATTACAGACCTTTTTAAATATCACTAAAGTTAAAATAGATATTCTCTCAAGAAGTGGTATTTATAAGTTATCGTGCAACTCTTGCGAGTGCACCTACATAGGTAGGACATGTAGACGAACATTTGAACAGACACAATTCTGCTTTCGGAGAACATTTGCGAAATCATAACCACACCTTCAGTCCTCATTGCGATTCAAAGATCTTGCTTAACATTTCATCAAAAAACTTCAATAGGCTGGATTTCATGGAGGACATCGAGATCCACAACGAGCTGCGTACAAACAACCATTGTCTCAACACTCAGGTCAATCTTAACAGATCTTACATTCCATTACACAGAAGGCTTTTCGACTGAACTAACTTTTCGCCGATACACTTGGAGGTTGGGAGGGCCGCTTGATCAAGCATTTTCTATTTCAAATAATTTCTCCTATTTTTACTACAGTAATGTAATTTAATTTAATTTTATTTTATTTTTATTTTTCATCTTTCTTCCTCTTCTTTCTCTATCTTTCAAGTTGATTTAGCTTAGGCTAAATTCATCCCTTCTTAAGTTAGTCCTCTATTTTCACTTGATCAAGCATTTTCTTCCTTCCAAACCAACTTTCAAGCCACCACTTCAACATTCAACCGAATTCACTTGCAAATTAGCCATTTAATACATATTATGGCATTTGGTTAGTCTCATCTGGCATAGCAGCAACTTCTTTTGTACTTTAGGTTAACTTTTGACCACTGCAGTAACTTTATTTAATTTTATCTCTCAACTTAATACTTGTCTTTTTAAAACTCTTAAAATTCAAAATTACCGCCGTTTTTCCGCGTATAAGCGTCATTAGTCTGCCTGTCAAGACTGTCAATAGCGACAGTCGACACATTCGATGTGTCATCCAAAAGCGTGGGTCTTGGTACCATGCTTTTGTGTTTAATTTGCTCTATTTTAATCTAAATTATGTGAACCATTTCTCAAAATGTGACGTGCAATGTGTGATATTTAATTGTGACCATTGTCGATTTTTATTGTGTATTTGGTCCATGGATATGTCCTTTATCTACTGACAAGTAAGTAAAAGAAGTCCACCATTTTCTTTTTTACGTACAAAAATGTCACAAAAATCATCATTCTTAATTAATAACTTTAGCTAACATAAAAAAATTTTTAATCCCAACAAATTTATAACTGAGCGCAACAGTATTTATCTCATAAAAAATGTTTACCAAAAATAACCATTGTCTCAACTCAACAACATTCTTTGACTCTCCACTGACAAGGGGTTCTTTTACTTACTTTCAGGTAACACTGATGATGGCTACGGCCGAAAGCGCTCTGTTACGCTCTTTATAGAAGTCCCTTTGGATTAAAATTGCATGATATACAAAGATTGTTTCATTACTATGTCTTGAAAACGCTTTATCCCCTCAATTTTATAATAAATTTTAGGTCAGCTGTTAACCAAGGTAGAACAGACTTTGCGAAATCTTTTATGATGCATGCGTGTCAAATATCAAAATTGATTTTAAGTCTTTATATAATCCCAATTAAATTGACAAAGTTTACAGAAAAAGTGATCATAATTAAAATCAAAAATATCAGGATAGGAACGAAACATACACTTGGGCATTTCGTCCATATTGGGAACTTTGATGTTGTCTACAAAATCATGGTAGGAAGAAACCATAAGATATATAAGAGTTCTTGACGCATTCGATACGCGAGTTGGATTCTCAATCAACTAATTTAATACATATTTGCTCACTAGATTACTTAGGGATATAAAACTGGGATTATCAGTACTCAAATCCACATTAAGATTACCTCAAATGCAACAAAATCATGTTTAGGATAAACACTCACCAAAGGATTCTCCAAAGGACCCCGCACCCGACAAAGAGAGAATTTCGGAACCATACGATTTTCTTTAAATTTTAATATGTTGTAGGTATGGAGAAGTACTTCACAAAAATGTATGTTAGAATATGGTGCCCCCCCCCCCACCCATTTGGCTACAGTGACATATCAAAGTTACGTTAATCACAATACATATTTTTATTTTTTTTGCATTTTATGCTAAAAAATAGTCTATATTTAATGGATTGTAACAGCTGTGGGTATACAAAATAATTTTTAAGATGTAAGTCCAGTGGCGTACATAAAAATATTAAAAATATTTTTCACAATTTTTTTATATTTTTATGTACGCCACTGGACTTACATCCTAAAAATTATTTTGTATGCCCACAGCTGTTACAATCCATTAAATATAGACTATTTTTTAGCTTAAAATGCAAAAAAAATAAAAATATGTATTGTGATTAACGTAACTTTGATATGCCACTGTAGCCAAATGGGGAGGGGGGGGGGATGGGGGGGGCACCATATTCTAACATACATTTTTGTGAAGTACTTATCCATACCTACAACATATTAAAATTTAAAGAAAATCGTATGGTTCCGAAATTCTCTCTTTGTCGGGTGCGGGGTCCTTTACCAAAGGCCGTTGCAAAGCTGAATTAGGGCTGCTGTACACTACACCTAGATAAAAGCACCTACACTCAGATCTAATAGAAATCCATAGTTGTTCCAATGAGCTATTGATATAGTTGAAACATTTTAAATCGGGCGTTGCAGTCGTTCCTCACAATATTAAAATGTGAAAATTTAACCATGTCTACGACAGTCCAATGACATCAGAGCCTCCAACTACCACATCGTTAAACGAAGCAAAATCAACCTGAATATGTTGGTCGTATATTAAAATGTGAAAAGCCAATCTATCCGTTTTGCATATCAGGCTCAAGTCAGCCAAATAACAATTAAAAAGAGAAAGAATTAGGGTGAAGCGAATGATGGAAATTAATACATACCATTAGCTGGGGTAACGTTAGGGGGTTATTGGCAACTGTGTAAGAATCCGAAGTACAAGTACTAAGCGAGGTAGTCATTATCAATATCAAAACAAAAAATAAAAGCACGCACCGGCACGAAAAATGGAGCATTTTTTTATATAAAAAATATAAAGTTTTAATGCTTTACAACGCCTTACTATGTCAATAATTTAAACACCAACGAAAGAACATGTTTCAAGTAATTTCTAACCATAATTGAATATTTATTTGAGAAGAAAACTGTTTTGTTACAATTTAAAAAACGAAGACCAAAGAAGACAGATTGGTTTTGCGGCAAAATAACGTTAAATTAGTCAAAACTGAAACGGCTTGTTAGCAAAACCAAAAAGAGGGGAGTGCATGTTTAATAACGGGCGTTGCCCCTACATGACTGATCTATTGCATGCAGTCTCTTTGATGTATCCAAAATCAAATAACGAATGTCCTCTTGAGGAATAAGATCCAGTTTCTCTTTTTAAAGGGCTTATTGCAACTTATTTAAGGTTAAAGGAGCAGAAATACGACTTCGCATTATTCGCCCAAGCAGGTTCCAAATATGTTCAATTGAGTTCGCACCTGGAATTAACGCTGGCCTCTCCAAAACAGGAATGGTCTAAGTACTGTTGAGTGCATCAGATGTACTCAACAGTAGCATCATGCATCATTAGATCTCCAATAAAATCAACATAAGGGGCAACAAGATATTCATGAATGTGTCTGACAGCGGGTAAGGGGCCTCTTGGGACGAGTTATAACTCTGAGTGTACCTCCAGAGAAATTCTAGCCCATACCATGGCTGAACCAGCTTAGTAGCCTTAAGACACATTCTGCATAACGGCCTTGTGATCATTGCCACACTAGACGGCTAAACCTGGATTTGTTGGTAAATAAAATGCGTAGCCATTTATTTTCACCCCAGTGCGTATGATTTCTGTCAAATTGAACTGAACAATACGATGACGCCTAAGAAGCTCTGAACCTGTTGCAGCTCTAAGACTGGTAAGGTTGGCTTCACCAGCCTTTGTGTAACTGTCCGTTTGTTTATGTTGGTAATTCGGTCGTGATGACGCGAGTTGCCATTTCCACAGCTGTTGCATGACTATTTCATAGACTTTGTAAGATAATAAAGCGATCATGACGAGCTTTAGTTCTTCGTTCAAGACTAGTTCCAGGTGCAACTTCCAGTTTAAAATAAATGTCTATAAATACGGTGCTCAGTGCTTTTGCATATGGGATATCATTCGGAGAGATATTGCTTATTTCTTTCGTCTTGAAGCAGCATAATAATAGCAGCCGCTGTTTTGGGAGCAAGACCCATAATTTTTAGCTTGTAAATGCAGTACAACTTTAAACTGTTTAACAGCCCAAAATTATACTTGTCAAATTCCTCAAATCAACAAAAAGGAGACCCGTAACTGACTATGAACTTTTAAGTGATAAGATTTTGCGATTTTTTATGCAATAATAAGTTTTTATTCCAAATAAACATTCGATTGTTGTTAGAAATTACTCAAAACATGTTGCTTTGTTAGTGTTTAGGCTATTATAATAATGGAACATCACAAAGCATTAAAATTTTGTATATTTTTTTTATAAAATAACAATTGCTCCATTTTTTGAGCCCGTGATTGTATGTATAAAAAAAAAACATGACATCCATTAGATACTAGGCGGTGTAGATAACAAAAACTGAAAATGCTCTAAGGTGTAAATTTTTAAATAAATATCATCCCTCTATACCAAGTTGTTTTATTATTAAATATAGTGAGCTGACTTCGTATTAAAACCTCCATTGAAGCCGCAGTAAGGTAACGAACTGCAAGGTACAATATTGCAAAAAAATAAAATATAAGGCGATACTATTCCAGTCCTACTACATGGACAAGTCGTAATAAGCTGATTAAGAATCATCAGTGCTATATTGATTTAGAATTCCAAGAGCAAGTCATTTTAGGTTGAAATAATATTCTATCCTGTTTTCGGTATCACTCTAAAAAAACAGTCTTCCCACTGGCTGATCATAGTCTGGTCTTCACGTGCTTCCTCTTAGCAAACAATAACAGTGAATACCTAATTTTTGTTAGGTTCTTAAAAATAGAATATTGAGAATTTTTTAGCGTTAAGAACTTAATTATTGCGTTTGAGGTTATATGCGAAATTCAGCAAATTTACACGAGGCTTTTTATCTGTAATATTGTCCCCATGTTCAATTTGAAAAGTACTATCAATATCTAGAGCAGGACACAAAATGTTTAATTATTTAAGAGTTAAGACAGGCCACTATTTTACCGCCCATGTCTTTTGCATCCTGCTCAGGAAACCCCATCCTGCTCAGGAAACCAAGGCAGTATCGCTTAGAAAATTCTTCAAATGAATCGATTTTAGTCTGTAAGGATTTTATTGATTTAGAGCTTTCTTTAATATTTGAGTTTAGGGCTTTTACACTGCTGTCCATCTGTGTTAATTTGTCCTTTACTTTACTAAATCACAGATGAAATTATTTTGTTCGATTTAAAATAAATGGAAAATGTTTATAATTTGAAAAACGTAAACGTTTCCCAACAGGAACAGGTGACAAGTGATTTAGCTCAGTAGAAGTCGTTAAAGAACTGCAAGGAAGAGGCTGGATTAATGTTGGAACCGTCAGGAAAAATCGCACAGAATTTTCAAAATATTTTAAAGCGAATAAAAATCGAGAGGAAAAGAGTAGCTTCTACGGATTCAACAAAGATGTAACCCTTTTTTCTTATGTGCTGTGAAAGGCGAAGTCTGTTATTTTGATTTAATCACTTCATCATGGGGATCCAATATCTGAAGATGGACACAATTTCTAAAATCGTTAGCTAGAGCTCTGATTTTGCCTGAAATGGAAATAAGAATGGCAATGGATGACAGTTTCAAGACTGCATGAATGCAATCAAAATACTGTTTGCAGTAATAGAATATGATCCCGAGACAAAGTTAAGCTGTTCCCGATGTCCACCAAAACTGAAAAGACAACTCATTATGGATGCATAAGATCTAAAAAGTCGATCTGTTCAGTGTTCACTAAAAATATGCATAGACTATGTTTTAGATGGCACTGACTAATTTTTAATAACAAAATTTTGTATTTTTATTATGTTATTGTTACATTTTATAATTACATATAACAGTATATGAATAAAGCATTGAAGTATAATAGAAAATTACATTCAAATAATTAACAAAACACAGGCCGCACGTTAGCGATTGTGTTCAACTAGCGGACGTTGCGTTTAAAGGTTAATTTTGTGTGGAGTATTGAGCAAATATTTATGTAAAAATAGAATGTATGTTTTTTACTCTTGAATATACTGGTAAACGAAAACGAAGAGGTTATTGCGGCGTGACCTTGCCTTAAAAGCTTTTATCCGATCTTTTATTAAATGCAATAGGCCAATCCGATTTTTTCGAGGGGGATTTCAGTGTGGTAATTTAGTGTACACAGTCATGGTAATTAGTGGTAATTCTAGGGGAAATTAGTGGTAATTACTGGTAATTAGTGGTAATTAGTGGTAATTAGTGGAAATTAGTGGAAATTAGTGGAAATTAGTGGAAATTAGTGGTAATTTTAGTGGTAATTTTAGTGGTATTTAGTGGTAATTAGTGGTAATTTTTTGTATTTTAAGGAAAGTTTGTGGTAATAAGTAGTAGTTTTGTAATATTAAAATTATGCCATCCTTCGAATTTGCGTTACTTTAGAGGACGTTATAGATTTTAATTAAACTATGTAACTAAGCTTTAAGTAAACTAAGTATGTTTCTGAGTCCCTATTAGTGTCAGTTAAAAACCGGCATTCATTTTCCTAGGAGTATTTCTATTGCCTGAGAAGTGGCAGCCTTGCAACAGTTTAACATCAATAACATCACGATCAACCGTTGCAGATTGCAGTGGTCATCCGTTTTCCCTGCTGATTTTAAAGCTTTTAAGGCCTTATTTCTTTCGAGTACAGTTTGTTTTAATAATGTGTAAAAGATATGGTAAGCATCTTGTTATATTTTTAAAATACCTCACGCCGCGACCCCTCCCGCCACCACACATTCGGCAAATAGTTACAAATATTTGGGTGTTTATGTGTATCTCGGTTTCTCTTTCAATTTTCTAGGTTTTCACCTATCCTAGATGGATGCCAAATACCCACGATACACCTAAACACGGTATGTCAGCTTACCTGACTTAGGTTCTGTGGAAATCGACAAGTATTATGCTGTACTATATGATGACGGATGGTATATTGGGAAAGTCCTTAAAAAAATTAATAATGAAATATCTCTTATGTCATTTTTGAGTCAACAGTCTGATTTATTAATTTAGCCAAAAAAAAGTGACGTAGCTAAAGTAAACATGGCATTTATTTTCTATGGACCTCTTAATTGGATCGGAGACGGGCCATTTTCACTTAAAAGGGTGGACTTATTAAATATAAAGAAAAACAGTTTTGAAACAATCTTTATAAGAGCCTAAATATGTGTTTCCTATTTAGAGGCTTATTTATGTAAAAATAAGTAAACAATATAATATTATTTACTAGATTTTTACCTCGAATTTAACCTTCGTCTAAATTATGATTTTTTTGTATCTGAATGATATATTGTAGTTTCAAATATCCATATTTATTCTCAAATTAGTACACGAGGTACGAGGTCTAACTAATTCATCGAGAAGCACCTAGGTTTTTACTATTTTTGCCGTGGATCTTTAATTGAATGTCATGAGAGTTGTCAAGTGAATAAATCTGTTTAGTTTTGAATCGAGGAATTGACCATTGAAAATACTTTATTTTAATGCATGTGTATATACTGAGCGAATCCTTATTTTGTGACTTAGGAAAATACGTGCAGAAATTAGATATGTGTCCTTGTACTTTATATCTTAAAACTTAAAAAAACCAAATGTGTTTGGAATAAGCGCATATATTTATCTGGAACAAAATTACCGGTAATTTAAGAGGATTCGTTAAAAATAGTTTTAACATTTTTCTTTGGGACACCTCTACTCTAGTGCTTTCAGTTGTCACCTTTGATAATACATCAAAATCCATAAAAGTGTCCTAAAAAATAAGTTTCATCTTTTGTTTTTTTTTTCAAACCTCTTATCATAGTTTCTTGTTACAGATGACCCTCCGACTAACCCAAACAAATTAACCTTTAAGCTTTTTACGAGAGCTTTTTTAAGACATAAGGTTTACAAACACCCGACACTATTCCAGTAATTTATTAAGTTGGCAGGTATTTTCCTATATCACAGAATAAAAGTATTCACTCGGTATATTTAAGGTAATTTAATAAATTACACTCTCGCTGTTGAATTGATGTGCTTTACCGACTGTCCTACTTATAAGTATCTGTATTATTATTGTGTTAATTTGTTGTCAAAGTTGACCGAAGATTTGTACCTTTATATATTTTTAAATTATATCATTAAAACTGGAAAGTGATATCAGGATGAGTTACATTTTGACTGTTGAATTGATGAGTGTTCTACGAACCGTCCTACTTTTTTTTTGGTAGAGGCACACACACTAAAGGGAGATCCTATGGCGCTCGACGAGCGGTGTGTGTGCGAAGATGTTGATTGACACGGTTCTTGAATATTTGTAGGTTGTAACTAGTGGTAAACAGATGTCCTGGAAGTGAGTTCCACAGTGATGCAGTGCGCCAGACAAAGGAGTTCTGGTAAAGCGATGTTCTAGGTGTTTCTAGCTGTACGACGAACTGGTGCGCTCCCAGTGGCGTGCACACAATGAAAGCACAAATGCATTGCCTACCCTGATGTTTTGACATTTTTTATATTTTCTCATTTAATTTTAATCCTGATAATATAAATTATAATTTTACTAATAAGTATAATCCAAATTTAAACAGCTTATCTTAAGCGCCAATTAAAATATTACGCTACCTATATTAAACGGAATAATATTCTCCGAGGGCAACCGCTAAAAAGCATTCCATAACAAACCGAAGGCATGCATTTATACCGTCAATACTGGATTTACTATGGAAGCGAAAAACAGTGCTTGAAAAAAGACAGCCAAATGAAACGTTACATAAAAAGAAAAGAGACAAAGCATGCGAAGATGGTCCGGGCCGACCGACGCGACGCAACGATAAGTGCTGTTGCCAAAATGTGCTCTCTTTAATTAATGTTTTGATTTGATAGACAATCTTTTTTACCAAGGATCATATTGTTATTGTTTTTTTGCGCTTTAGTAATTGGTTTGAAAGCGATTACCGGTTATATCAATACAGGGTATGGTTAAGAAAGCTTTATTATTTAATAATGATTAATATTACAGTACATGGGGTCTCCCTAAATTTATTAATATTTCGATATCTGGGTATTCGTATTAATAACGTTATGCATTTTTTTTTGCAAGAAACTGAAACCCGATAATACAACACCGGCATTGGCCAGCCATAAATAAGAATAATCTCAGGTTCCCTTTTCCATGTGCCCTATTCTTGTGTGAGATTGGGATTTGACGCCCTGCGCTTTTAGTTATAGTTTTTAAAGTTTAGATAGTTTAGTACCTATACAAGGGGTTGTTGTTTTCTTTGTGGGTTAGTTTTGTTGGTTAGAAAGAAAACCTCGATATTTTAATAAAAAAATCCATGACAATTATTAGTGGCTCTGCAGGTGTCGTCATAAAATTAAAATGTATTGTTGGCTATGCTTACTCTTTGGCGAAGAAGGAAATTGTAGAGTAAACGTGGGTATATTGATGTAAATAATGTGTCAAATGGCTCAGAAAAACAAGGCCAGTCGACTAACCATTTACAACGCATTTTCTTTGCATAGTTTTGGCGAAACTCGAATTGAAAAGGCTTTATGCCTACATTTTTTGGAGCCTCAAAAGGGAAGATTTTGGGTGTGGCACCTGAAAAAAATTCTACCTACGGCGGCGCCTGAAGCGGGCTTATTCCTTCTGTATCATTTTTTATTATGTTGCCTACCCTCTCCTAAATGGCACTGCACGCCACTGTGCGCTCCTGCCGTCTGTCGGGACTGTCTGACAGGAGTTGCCAGGGGCGGGATTATGCGGGCCCAATCCTGGGAACATCTGCCGTGAAAGTATCTGTAAAACAGAGACATCTCGGCCACATGTCTGCGATGTTCCAGACTATCCAGATTCCGGGTCAACTCCGGATCGCCGACGACACGCACAGCCCTCTTCTGAATGGAATCCAGCAGCTTTAGAGTATGCCTCCTATCTGTATTATTATGTTAATTTGTTGTCAAAGTTGACCAAAGATTTGTTTAGTTTTTGGTTTTATGCGAGTTTTTATGTTTTTTTTTTAGATTAGCTCATTAAAACTAAAGTTAAAATAATTTTTCAAAATATTCGTTTTGAATATCATATTCCAGAATTTGTAAAATGACATGTTATTATAAATAATATTCTTATTAAAGTTTTATTTTAAGAAGTTGTATTGGAAAAGAATGTTTTAAAGAATTTTGTTGGTGTTATTCTTGTTATAGGTTTCGAAGAATAGGGTAATAAAAAATAGCCTATTTAAAAAGTTTTCTTTACTTATCGCTACATAGTTAATAGAACCAAGGTCGCTTAAATAATGTCTCGAATAACACCTATACAGCTCAAACACAATCGTATTTTTTGAACCCCTAAAATCTGAAATTGAAAATTCCGTATTGATTTGAAACCTCTGGAAGAGCGGACTTCCCCATTAGTTAGTCAAGTGCATAATTTGAAACTAACTTTAATTCGTGGTATTAAGTGGGAATTTCAGTGGTAATTTAAGTGGTAATTAGTTGTAATTAGTGGTAATTTAAGTGGTAATTAGTGGTAATTAGTGGTAATTAGTGGTAATTAGTGGAAATTAGTGGTAATTTAAGTGGTATTGAGTGGTAATTCTTGAGGTAATAGAGGAAATGAGTGGTAATTCGGAGGTAATTACTGGTAATTTGTGGTAATTTCTGTCAAAAGTGGTATTTTAGTGTACATAAATTCACTACTGAAATCCCCCTCGGATTTTTTCTTCTCTCAAATTCCTTGTTAATCGCCCTTGATTAAGTAACATATGGGTAGGTATAGCTCCACCTTACAAGCCCTTATTTCATTTGCTTAAGACCATACATGACTTTGTACCTATATTATTCGGTCTTTGGCTTTGCGGTATCCTCATTGTCAACTCTAGCACGCTGTATTTTTTTTATATGCTGCAATGTGTTTAAAGCCGAGAATTGATCTGTATTGTTAATTTTATAATATTTTTCAATTTTCATTTAAACATTGTCTCTCCTTGATACATCTAGAAGGTGGTAAGTAACATAGGTTAACAAAGAATTAAGCTTGTTTGCAATAGCTTTCATTTAGTAAAAGTTCATTCCTGTGATTAACATGTTCCTGGCTTTTTATTTTGTAAATTTGCATTAAATTCAACTTTTGAATTTTCTGCTTTCCCTTCTTTCCACTGATTTTTACTGTTGCTCCTCAAAGTAGCATTGCAGTATTAACACTTAGATTAGGAAAAAATATCAAAAATCAACGAAAACATTGTTCTTTCCCTGGAATTGATTGCCTTTGGCTCCACAAATGATTGAAAATACAACATTGTTGTTGGATTTGAAAATGACCTTTTTAAATCAATCTTAAATAAACATCATTAGTTCTAGTTTGAATGGTTTTTATCACATTGAACTTAGAAATTTGAACCTAGTTGTTTAATTAATTCCTACCGCTGTCTTTGATTAAAACGAGATTAGAATTTCTTTTTTAAAATAATTTTAAAATTATTAATCCGTAGATCTGAAAAAAAAACATATTGTTCCTAATCTCTAAAATAATTTATATATACTAAAAATGTAAGTATTATAAGAATTGGTTTTGTGTTTAAACACATAAATTAAAAAGATAAGTGCTTACTTAATTAAAAACCTAAAAACATTTAAATTGGTACTGAAGTATTTACAGTGGTACCAAAGAATATTCTTTGCGTAGCATATAATATTCTTTGGTGGTACTAACTTAATTTTGTTTCAAATACCTATTTGTATAAGTTGTGGTCACCTAACAAAATCCAAGAAAAAATATTCTCTTATTTTGAATTCGGAAATAAGTTTAAGACCATACTTTGTTCGCTAGAATACCCTAAGCATAAGACTTAAGAAAATGACACCTGTTAATAAATTTACATCATCCCTTGGTCAGCTTTAGGTTTTATTTCGAAAGCTCATCTCTCCAAATGGTGCCTATAAATGTGACATAACAAATCATTCCCTCAACCGATGCGGATGAAGCGTGCATTATTTGCACTAGAGAATAGTATATCGTGCAGCATGTGCTGAAATTTGTACTTTCCACACGAGTGTGAAGAGAGATTTTGACACGTGTTGCACGCTATATTTTTTCTACGACTGCAACTATAATATTTTACGTTGTATATTAGTATTTATTAACATTACATTTTTTCACACGCTGTATGAAAAGTATTGATAATTCATATATATCTCTTCACTCACAGCGTGAAAAGTATGGTTTCACATGATGTACATTTCACGTTATTATTGTTAGGTACTTTTTGCTACAGCTGCCAGTTAAAAAAAAAACAAAAATTGAAAGTAATGTGTTTATTTCACAAAGTAGGAAAATATACATTCATCACTTATCACTTTCAAATTTTCATATATACAACTTTCTAATATAAATTTTACCAGAATACTCCCGCTGAAGACTTTAAGAGTAGTCGGCTAACACGTGGCTATCCTATTTTTCTCGATATAGATCTTCTCTAGTTTTAATGTCCTGATAAAACCATTCCCCCTGGTTTTCACGAAAAACATCCTGATTTCCTTGAAATCAATTTATATGACTGTAGAGGAGTGAAGTTTTAAACTTTATACATCCGAGAATGTTGTGGCGTTGTAAATGCTACCGAACCAAGAAATATAGTTTCTTCCCTTTCACTGGTAGAATTATGTGTTTGATATTCTCTTTACCTTAGATTAGAACCTAAAATACCTATTCTGAACTTCGAATTTATATCTGAAAATTTTAAGCATTAACTCTTTCATACTTTAGAATATTGGAATGCACCCCAAACGGTATCGACGAATACAGTTCCGAAGTGCCTGTAGTCTTACGTCCTTTCGAACGTTTTCTTGACGGATGTCTAATTGTCTAGGATATCTTTTGGCATTTGACGAGGTCTTTCCCTTCCGCGCCTTGATCGCAGCGCATAGGGAGAAAAAAGAAAAGTTTTAAAGTATTATTGTAATTTTTGACCATCAGGTCCAATTTTCGTATAAATATATCATGAGATAAATCGGCAAGCACACATTAATATTGTCTCGTATTATCGGCGATATCGTTCTGTAAATACGCTCTATGTCAAGTAGAGGTTGCCCTTATAGAAGGTATGTTAAATCCTTGTGTCTCTATATTAGATATTATTAACTAGGGTCCTTTTTTGGGTCCAAACCGCCATCCTCCGCCCAGTATTTCCCTGTCCTAAAGAGTTTTCAAGTTTCATTCCTGCTCGTTTGAGATTTTTTTAACGAAGTGATGCTGACCGCATGGTGTGACGTGCAGCTTCACAAGTAGCAGTAAGAAGCCTTAATTCGAGCCATCCACGTAGCCGTGCAGGTTAAGAAATAGCCACCAACCACTGCTCGGATTGCTGGGAATTCCAATTCCGTGTGACCAGATGAAAAGAACATATATGTAGACCCTATAATCACCTTTCTTATTTTTATCGATCTTTTAATCGATTACTATTTTTTGTTGTCTCTATTACGGTTTCTTATCGTAATTTAATTAACTAATACCGACTTTCTTCGATGCCGTATCTGAGATTTTCTTGATTAGCCAATGTCTTGCTAATATCACTTTAATTATCTGATTTATTTATCTGTATTACGTACATTTACCTAAATCCTTACCTTATTTTTATCGAACTTACCATTGAATGACTTTAAGGATCATTTATTATCTTGTACGGTACCTATTACCGTTTCTTACCGTTATTTTATTTATAAATACTTACTTTTTTAATTATCGTATCTGATATTATATCGGTTAGCAAATATCTTGCTTGCTTTTTTAACTGTTTTTTTTGTCCACTGATATTATCGCTGCCAAGGGATTAATTTATTATTCCTTTATTCAGTACTTTATAAAGTCAGATGTTAGTTACGCAGTATTGATGATTTAGAAGTTAAGATTAAGGGTTAACGATCTTATAATTTGGGTGAAAATAATTTTAAAGAATCTTATAATTATTTTAAGTGCGACACTCTAATCTCAATTGGGCTTGAGACCTAATAGATGTTCTATTGTGCACGTAATGTTTCAGAATATATTTCATATTTTGGTCAAGGTGAAGTTGAGTCTAGGCAATTTATTTTCAAGTTTCTCAATATTTTTAGATAGGGTATTTTTCTAAATTTTACTGCCTTAATTTCAATCCAAAATATCATTGATATATTCATACTTAAAAATTTAGTGGCAATTAACAAATCGTGTTACATTTATTTATTTTTTTTCCTAACAATATTAAACATAAAAACACATTTCCATTGATTCAGCGTAATTTCCCGCCTTATTATTTCCAAGAAAATTATATACTACTTCACTACGT
Organism: Pissodes strobi; assembly: GCA_016904865.1. Classification (NCBI taxonomy): domain Eukaryota; kingdom Metazoa; phylum Arthropoda; class Insecta; order Coleoptera; family Curculionidae; genus Pissodes; species Pissodes strobi. Next base: position 304,301 of record MU181993.1, read on the forward strand.
TTTGAACTGTCAATGCAATGACACCATTCGTTTGGTACGTATTCTGGAAAGCCAATTTTTTCTACGAGTCGTTACCGAGTGCTAGGTTAAATGCCTTAGAGAAAAATGGCGGTATATCTTGATTTGTTTTACGATAAAGTGTAATATTAGCACCTGAATATAGTAGATTATTTCCATTTAATCTGGAGGCCAATAATTCCAAAGGATCCTTTGAGAGGTTCATGATTAATGAGATAATTCAATTCTGTTGATAGGAACTTGCTAAATCTGCTTCAAAATCACTGCTGATTGATAGAATGGTTTTTCTTCAGCATGCAGTACAGGTCTCTATGCTGAATCGAGAACTGGATAAATCCATTTGTTTCTATTATTCCGGATGATAACTTTAATATTTACAAGGAAAAAATAGCATTTTTCGCGATGGTTTCTTGGTTCCCTCCAAAACATTGGTACCTCCAACTTTAAGCATTCTTTTTATATGTCTGCTATCGCAAATCTTAAGATCTTTAACGCATGTTTTACATACGAAAGATATATTTTTCTCTTCTAATTGAGCGCCAAAATAGGCCTTTTCTTACAAAGTCAGAAATAGGTTTCCTGCTTTCCTTGAAAGTGTATCCGCGACATACCTAACAAAAAATGTCTGGATGATTCAGCTACGTCTGCCTGTACATGTTATGGTTTTATTTAAGTGATTTATTTACTAAAGAAGGCCGAAAATGAAAACACCTGGTAAAACAGAGGTAGAAACGAGATAATATAATATTAATTAGTTTAGGGTAAGGATTACGCAGGTATAGGAATGATGAGTTTTGGGGTCGTGAGAAAAACTTAAAATAGCTAATTAGATTCTAATTTTAGGTAAGAACTTTAATTATTGCTTCTAAAGGTATTATTTCAATATTATTTTTGCTTTTTATCAGAACTAAAATTAGGTACTTTTGGAATCAGTACATCAGAGAAATCCAAAACCATTTCTTACTTTTCCGCCCCAAGATAAAAAATATTTTATTGGGATGTGTTATTTAGTTAAATTTCAATTTAATTATAATTAATCAAAACCATTTCAAAATGTGAATTTCATACAAAACTTGTATTTCATATGTATATTTCAGCTCTCCATATTAAAAAAATATTAAAGCATGCTTCAAAGCTTTTTTTCAGAAATCCTTTGGAAGTTCAAAGTAATCTTCTCGTATCTTGATTTCCGCCTTACAAAATGTATATAGTTATGCCATCTTTGTATCCCAATAAAAACCGTATATTTGCTCAATAAAGCATAATCAAATTACCGCTAAATCAAAACGAAATGCTTTTGCCATAAAAAATCAAGATCGGTTCAAATTGCATTGCTTGCGAATACGGTTGAAGAATCTGAAAGTTGTGTTTATCCTTCCTCGGAAATAACGATTTTGAAGATATATGGCTGCACTTAAGGGAAACTAGACCTATAAAGATGCTTTAGTTCGGTTTGGTCAATACTTTAAAAATATATTCGCCCCATTTATTTTATTTAAACGCCTGGAAGGGGAAAATGAATAAATTCATTCAACAAAAAACAATCATTTCAAACTTGTGATATAGTACGTATCTATATTAATATGTCATTAACCTATATTTAATATGTCATTAATTCTTGCTTTAAAATAGGAAGTTTAATATCGATCAGCATAATAGTTATTTAGGCAACAAGTGTGCAGAGTGACACTTTTATACGAATCGGAATATGGTCATGATTGTTCCATAAATAAAAAAGGGTACTTTACACATGAGTAGCATAAAAAAAATTCTACTACTAAAAAAATATATTAAAAATAAAAAATATTCTTAAATTATTTTACGCACTAGTGCGTAAAATAAACTACTTTACGCACTGCATTAAAAGTAAAAAAAGTATGACAGATTTACTTTATGCACTAGTGCATAAAGCAATTTATTTTTCACACTGCATTATAAAGATATATTTTAGGAATCTTTGAGAATGCGTAAAGTGAGTATTTTACGCACAGTTATAGAAAAAATACATTAAGCTATTTAGGTGAATGATTCATATTATTATTTTTTTATTTTAAATGAGGTTGGAAAAGTCTAAGCCATTTCAGGCTACAGCTTACATAAGAGATAAATATTTTTACTTTGGAAAAAAGGGAAATATGAAACCATTCTTTTACATTTTAGACTTAAGATTAATCAGAAAACATAATAGATATGTATGCTTAACATATCCGCACATATTTCCGTTCATAGTAACTTGTACATCCGTACTCTAAATTAGCAGCATAATACAGCAGGATATAAAAATAAAGCATGTAGCAATTGATATTTTCCTGATATCGTCATATACATAAAATAGTTATAGCTTATAGTATCATGTGAAGTATAGGTAATAAGTCATACATACATGTACACATCCGGTTTCATAGTGTTCTACGCCTTCCTAGCCATCCTCTTCCATCTCACAGACTCCTGGCCTTAGCTGTCTTTCCTACATGATCCTCTGAATACCACTTATCTGGATTCCTATTTCCTCTCCCTATGGGCACCCAATTTAGAACTAATTTGACAATAGGATGTTCAGCCACTCTTTCCTCGTGCATGCCCATACCATGCAGATATTGTTGCATATCATTTTTTACTGTTCTTTTAATCTTCATTAGTTATTTTATTTTAGTGCTTCCGACTTCAATCATATTTGACAGTCTGCTCTAGCTTACCTAGCAAATAGTCCATTCCATAGCCAGGGTTTTTGATGTAAGCTATTGGTCAGTTTTCAAGCTTTGTAGCCATAAAAAACAATGCTTTTAACTATTCGCTAGTCAAGTTGTTTATACTCATATCATGCATCGGCGCACGGAGAGCAGGTGATATTGACAATTTTAAGCAAAAAAAAAATGATAGCTAACTATATTAATTGGTTGAGGCATTTTTTTGTGTATATTGTTAGGATTTTTTTAATGGTAAAATAAAATTAAGAAACAGGAATAAATCTGATACACTAATAGACATTCTAAAGCTGTTTATGTGTAAGTTCAATAAGCAAAAACGGTAACTTCATTGAACAAAAATGGGAAATAACGGTAATAGGTTCAATGTACAACAACAATCGCCCTACAGTTGTTTAACAGTAAGTTCATTAAACAAAAGTTGTCTTTGCGATCTTCTCCGACAGCCAAGCGGCAATAAAAGCTGTGCAATCCAACAAAATAACATCGAAATTAGTACTGGATTGCCACAATGCTCTGAATGACATAGGAAGTCAACATAGAGTGACACTATCATGGGTACCTGGGAATGAAGGCTATCAAGGTAATGAAACTGCTGACGAAATAGCCAGAGAAGGCTCGTCTAGGCATATGATAGGACCAGAACTGTTCTGCGGGATAGCCAAACCAATCGCTAAAACAGCCATAAAGAAATGGATAGCAGAACAATCCCAACAATGGTGGAACAACAGTTTGGGACAAAGACAGGCGAATGAATTTATAATAGGTCCATCGGCCAAACTATCAACAGACCTGATACGCTACGACAGGAAGGCTGTCAGGATAATGGTAGGTCTGCTGATGGGCCACTGCCATCTGAAAATGCACCTAAACCTCATAGGTTTGGCAGAAAATAGCGAATGCAGGTTCTGCCAGGAGGAGGAGGAGACGGCATCTCACGTGCTATGCTACTGTGAAGGCTTATCGAGAGTGCGCTCTCAACTAGTTGGCGTACCTAAATCAGAAGCTAATAGCTAGACGACGGAGCCACTATCAAGGTTGTGGGGTCTAATCAGAAAGACAAAACTGGATGAAGCTCTATAATACGGAGAGAGTCACAATAGATCCGTCGGGTCGCGGTGACAAGTAGGCTTAAAGGCTATCTCTCTCAATCTGTAATCTCTAATCTGTGTCTTGCAGACGTGAAATCCGTCGGCATTTCCTGCGAAGCTACTTTCCCACCATGTGGTCGTATCACCTCGATAAAAGGCCTCTATCTGGCTAAATGGAACCGGAACTCTCTAGGTCTACGTAGAAAAGGCCGCTGACGGACGTTCAGTTTCCGGAAGGTCCCTAGTTAAATTATAAATAATTTTATCTATTCAATATAGATACACTAACATGTAACAAACCTTTTTCTCTATAGGAAGGGTAATCATACTATCAGTAAAATACCGTCATTAGACAATACGGCCGATAATTCGAGAAAATGCACAGGGCAGCACATTTGCCAATTTATCTCACCACAAAATCAGGTAATAATTAGACCTGATGGTCGAAAATATCAACGATAATTTCAGATTTCCAAACTGGTTAACCAAGGAACCCGTCTTTAAGAATTCCTACGACATCCATCAAGAGGGCGCTCCAAACAAAGTCAGGGCTTCAAGTAACTCCGAACAACATTCCTTAATACTGGTGGATTGTACTCGAAAGTAAGGTAGCAAGGGTATCGACAACACAAATCGACCAGTAAAAGAAGAAAATCGCAATACTGGATTTTGTAACATTCTCGACGCTACAATTAAATATATATTTTAAATGAAATGACAATTATTTTTATTGAAATTAGTGCCATATTGGAACAAAGAATCCAATATTCTTTGTTCAACCCCAAAAATATTATTGCTCCAAAACGCAACGTTACCAGGTTATTGAATTTTTATAATTTTTGTTTTGCCAAAATCACTACTTTATTCCTATGTAATTTTTCTTTTCCTTTTAGTGACTCTTTGTAAAATGCCCAAACTTTGATTATTTCATCTTACAAGAATGCAATGGTGTGTGTACCATATAGCGTGTTAAAAATTTTTATTTAAATATTAATATTTTCAATTTTGGTTTACGCCATTTTCTTCTCTTCTTTATTTAGTAGCATGTCTCGATAGAGACATGCTACTAAAACCTTAATCATTGCCCCATGTTTAAAATTGCAATTGAATAAAAAATTGCCATTTTTTCCATGCGTTTTAACTTTTACAAGGGGACAAACTAATTTTGGTTTTTCATATGAAGTGTGAAGCCAACTTGCTTTGAAAGGTATATCAGAATTTACTCTTCTGCAAATGAAAAAAAAAACCTTTAGAGAAAAACTTTTTATTAGCACAAAACTACCTTTTATAAATAAATTAACAATAATTACAATAAGATTGAATGATAACGTTATTGGTGAATGTTTTGAAAACTGATAAAAGAATTCTGCAGACATTAAACGACAGATTCGATCTTGCTGGAAGCGCAGCTTAGGGAAAGAAAATCAGAATATAAATGGTTTGTAATGAAGAAAAGCAATTATTGATAATCAACTTGGCGATGGGAGAACACTAAATGACTAGTTAACGGGAATAAGAAAACAAACTTTTACCCATGTGTCACGTAAACAACCTAATCTGGAATTTTCCTATTAAATTTTAAGATATGAAAAGTAATAAACATTGTAGGAAAAGAAACTAATAATAACTGCTCAAACTGTTTACCGTTTGGCTGCAAACACAGATTAAACCTACGTGAAATAGATGTTCTAAATTTTCGGATTATAGCAGTCCATAGGCATGAATGACTGCTATATACGTTGTTGGCTATGGCTTCAAAACGATATACATCGGATTCAACGGTTCCCAACGCAAAAAAATCCATTCTGGCTAACTCCGGCGATCTGGGTGGCAATGCAATGAAACCTAGAGTAAAAAATGTAATGAAACAAACAAAAGTCATTTATAATTTACCATAATAAACCTTGCATTTCAATCCATCTCTCTGGAAAGTATTCTGAGCTATGTCGCCTGACGTTTGCGCTGAAGTGACATGGTGTACCATTCACCTGAAGCCACATCTGCTGTCTTACAAAGTCGGGAAGATGTTCGGTTCAGCGTAGAAAATCGTCTCATAAAAAGTGTAAGAAAACTTCCCCGGCTATACGATTTTCAAAAAAATGAGGACCATTCACAAAATTATGCATTATTCCACCTCAAGCATTGATTGCAAAGATAAAAGTATACATGTTAGTAACATTTTAGAGATAAATTAATGCTCTATCAATATATGCCCCATTTAAAAAATTGCGTAAAACAAAATTGAAAATATTAATATTTAAATAAAAGATTTGAACACCCTGCATAAGGAAAGACCCAACATTGTATTATTGTAAGATGAAACTAGCTTAGACTTTTCATAAATTTTCACTAAAAATAAATGAAAAATTAAAGGGGAATTATAATTGAAGTAAAGTAATGATTTCGGCAAAAAAAAATCATCAAAGCCTGGCCATGTCGCATTTTAGAGCAACAATATGTTAGGGTTGAACAAATGATACGATAGGGCAATAATTCTAATAAAAATAAGTAGCCCATTCCACTTACAAAAAATACGAAAATTATACGCCATACTTTTTTTGGCACACTCTTTGTAAGCCAAATTATTTTAAGAATGTAGTCCCTTTATTCTCAGTAATATAACGTCAATCAAAGTTTTCACTAAATTAACGATAAAGCTTCAATTGAAAATCAGATGATTATATGGACCCGCTATATTTATCTAATTTTTGGACTAATATCTTGCTTATAAAATACAATATTGTGACAGTCTTAAATACACTGTTTATTGCAGTCAATTATGTCAAAAAAAAAACTGTTGCAATTTTAAAATTTCTTTTAGTTGGTACACTATAATTGAATAAATGCACCACTTTAGAGCTGTTAAATAAATAAATTTCATATATGTTTTTTTTTTATTAAAATATTTGTTTGTGCAATTGGCGTTCGTCTTTATTTATAAATATTTCGTTATGCAAACAGTTTTTTGCAAAACTGTTTTAGTTAATTAATAATGTCAATATTAACTTGGTTCATACGCATTTAAAGGGAAAACATTTTTATACAATACTTTTAATAAATAAACTATCTTATTTAGTTGCTAGTTTACAGTTTATTTTTGCGATTTGCCATTGTTAATCTTTTTCCACTTTGATGTCATTTAAATATTTAATTCTTATAAATATTCTCTGACGTGGGAAGTATTTTACTAAACCTTTAGGAATGTCTTTTTCTTTTCTGGATATGGTGTTCTTAAAAGTTTCATTTTTAAAACTTGCTCAATTGATGCTTCTGTTAAACGACCGAGAGACAATAATCGATGTACCCAGGAGGGCATAGTGCATTGTTTTGGCTTGATTTTTTATATGTATACTTACCAAGTGTTGGATACTTATCTTTATATTTTCTGGCCAAGAACTCGGTTATGTAAAGAAATAGTATATTATTTTATATGGAGGAAAAGTGATACTTTTCATGGCGCGCTCGTGTTTAACAGCCGAACGGAGTGAGGCTGGTAATAGAGAGCAAGCCATGAAAAGTAACTTTTCCTCCAAATAAAATATGCTGTTTTTTCTTCAAATGTCGACAAATTAATGCAAAAATATCTCTTTTTAATAGTAATAATAATTATTGTTTTCAAAAATAAGTTGGTTTGCAAGGCGGCTTAAACCGGTGTCGGTGAATAGGCACAGATCGTTGCTATAGTAATGTAACATAAAGCTGTCAGTGGACACTGTCACGGTAGAATTATTAATGAACGGTAGCGTCAAATGCATAAAAATCTCGATTTTGCCGCCTGAGGTAAGAGCGGTTCAATCCAGTTTTCTCATAGACCCGCAGAACCTTTGGGGAGTTTTAGCACAAACGTATTATACGAGGGCGAGGGAGATATTATTTAGGGACTGTTGTTGCGTTTTCTATAACGATGGTTGGATTTTGTGCAGTGGACAACTGTTTCAGTAAAAGTGATGGTGAAAAATAATTTTTTAGATTCCCAAAAGATCCTTTCAGGTATGAGTAAATATTATCTAGAATTAAAATACCCACCTACTTGCTTTTTTAAAAAGGGATGAGATAAAAATTAGGCATGAAAATATTATTCATAAAATTATACACTCCATACATTCATTAATCAATCATGTTCTCTTTTTAAACCATTTGGTTTTGTATTAATTATAAAATGTAAGATTAAACTTATAGTTCCCATTCATAGCATAGGGGTGGAACCAATAAAAACGAAAATATTTTATATCTAAATAAACCAAAACAATGCAATTACAAAGGGAAAAACACCATCATCATTTTTCCAAATTTCAATTGAGTAGTGACCATAAAGGGGTTGTTTATTTTTGTAGAAGGGATTGTAGCTCAGGTTATAAAACTATTATGGGCCTGAAAATTGGTAGTTTAGGTAGCTAAGTCTAAGACCCTGCGTGGCCATAGGATTGATTCCGGCCTATAAAGAACCGTTTTTTTTTATAGTGAAAAAATAGTATATTAAGATATTTGTTTTAAAATACCATATTTTGTCGTACTAGCACGAAATTAGGAAACGACCCGCTTGCGTGGAGTTTCCTAACGTGCAACGTGCGAGTGCGCTAAATGTCTTTTAAAACGTGCTACTATTTTTTCTATTTTGAAGGTTTTTTAATTAAAACTTTTAATTTAATCTAGTCCCGATCAACAGTTGGGCGGCCATATTGTCATTTTTGACGTCTTTATTACTAGAAATCCTATTGAAAGCGGTGTCGAAATTTTTGCTAGTGGGCTGCTGAAAATAAGACTTTTCACACCAATGAGACAGTTTGGTACTTTTTCTACGACTGCTACATACAGGGTCTGGGTGCCCCACTGGGAGTGTGATAGAAAATTACATGTTACCCATGATACAATAAACGAAAGGTATGATACCTAGCCGTCTCAAATTCGTTCGCTCCGGGCAGTGAGGTCGTTGCGTGATTGGCTTCTATTGAAATGCATACGTTTATAGGCACATAATCAGTATGTTTTACCTATTTTCTCTATCTATCAAGAAAATTTGTGTCCTGGGTGAAATTAAAAACTAGTTATTACATATTAATGCTATTTATTTAATAAAAAAAAACTAATATTCAACATAACTGTTATGATGAATGGATCAAAATAGTTGTATGAAAAACAGCATTTTTTGAAAAACGTAATAAACTTTTACTTTTATCTATGTTGGGGTTTGGAACCTTCGGCAACATGCACTAAAACGGAGTTTTATCCACAATACCGAAACAGAATTATTGCACTCGACGCGCGTTTCGCTAACCATGTTAGCATCATCAGCAGATGATTAAAACTGCTGATCTCCTGATGATGCGAACATGATGATGCTAACATGGTTAGCGAAACGCGCGTCGAGTACAATAATTCTGTTTCGGTATTGTGGATAAAACTCTGTTTTAGTTTTACTTTTATCTAAAAAAGCAATAAAACTCTGTTTTAGTTTTACTTTTATCTAAAAAACGTTTGTTGAGTATTGGCCAATCGAAAGCAAAAAAAAAAGGAAATCGATCATAATATTTTTTTTCTTCAAACGTCAGTAAATCCGTCATTACTCGACTGTGTAGGCGGCCGTGAAGTTTCGTTTTTCCTCCGCCGGAGCTTTACTTTTCACTTTTCCGCCGGCGGAGGTAAAAGTGTTGTTATAGCAACATAGATACTTATTAAACTTAAATTTGTATTTATCACTCAATTTGTCCACTGCATTTCTAAAAATCACTAATTTAGGAACAAATTGGTTATTATTTAATCGAACTTACTCAATAACTGCTTATCAATACGGAATTAAAACGCAATCGGAGACGCAATTTTAAATAATAATTATTATTGACAGTGTCCACTGACAGCTTTATGTTACATTACTATAGCAACAACCTGTGCCTATTCACCGAGACCGGTCCAAGCTGCCTTGCGAACTCACATCTTTAATAATAATTATTATTACTATTAAAAAGAGATGTTTTTGTATTAATTTGTCGACATTTGAAGAAAAAACAGCATATTTTATTTGGAGGAAAAGTTACTTTTCATGGCTTGCTCTCTATTACCACTAACACTAAACACAAGCGCGCCATGAAAAGTATCACTTTTCCTCCATATAAAATAATATACTATTCTTAAATAATAAATTTAGTTATCATTCTTTTTTTTAGAAATTGTTAAATTTATCAAGTCCTGATGGTAGCGAGCCCATTAGAGATGGAGTAAAATTAATTTCACATTCCTATCTTAACTTTTCAAGAGCTATCTGACGGTACTAATTGGCAGGTGGTACCATGGGTACCAAATCTGGTACCTCGGTAGGTACCACTGGCAGGTGGTACCATGGGTACCAAATCTGGCACCTCGGTAGGTACCACTGGCAGGTGGTACCATGGGTACCAAATCTGGTACCTCAGTAGGTACCATCAGTTAACACCTTCAGATAGCTCTTGGAAAGTTAAGATAGGAATGTGGAATTAATTTTACTCCATCTTTAATGGTGTTCCTGCTACCAATGTGAAAAGAAGCTAAAGTATCGATTTTCAACTGTTTATAGCTGTGAAACTACTAAGTCTATGCTTAGAATTTTAAGTAGAATCCAAAAATGTACTAAAATATAGGGTGTTTCATTTAAAAAAGTGTAACTTTCTTTGACCACCCTGGATATAAAAAAGTTACGATTAAAAAAATACAAAAAAGTAAAGATCGTTTTACTAGGAATAACTTTTGCATTTAATTTTTTTTTTGCAACCATCATAGTCTTCGAGATAAGGTATAGGCCCGTCTTAAACGAGCCACCCTGTACATAGTCATCTTCCTCAAAATGTTTTGAGCAAATACGTGCAGAAGTTTTATTAAATTTTTCCTTACGAAAACACAGGTGAACCCATTTACTACACATATTTTGTCTATGGGGAAAGTGAAACACCTTATATTCCTATCAAAGTTTTTGCCTTGGTTATCCATCTTACATCCTTCCATAGCACACCTCATTATTAAACGTTTTTTAATTAAAAATACCAACAAACACCGTCCAAACAGTAACGCCAACAAAATTTAAATATAAAACATACGAATCTCAAATGCAAAGCACACGTTCGTTCATGTTGTAAACGTTCGCAATTACGTCACAGGCGAATCGTCGCCTGCGCGATATCATATCTTACGTTTATTGTATCATGCATGTTACCTATATGGGAAACTTTTTTATTATTGATTTATCAGAAAATTTTATTCCTAGCGAAAGAAAGTACGTGAGTAAGAGATTCTCGCTAAACTATAACTAGGGGCACAGTCCTAAAATGGGGCCACCGGTGTAGGGTCTCTATTTTCTAAATATTTTGAAAAAGAGGCTCGGGGGCGAAACCCTAAAATGAGGCCCCAGAGGTGCGAAACCCTAGAATGGAGCCTATGGCACGGGAGTCCCATTTTTACAGATTTTGGAATGGAGCCCCGGGGGCGAAGCCCTAAAATTGGGCCCCAAGCCTTAAAAGGGGTCCCCTGGTATGAGAGTCCCATTTTCTACAGTTTTGCAAAAAGGGGCTCCTGGGGGGTTGAAGCCCTAAAATTGGGCCCCCTTTTTTAGAGATCTGAGGGCGAAGCTCGAAATCGGAGACGAAGCCCTTTAATCTAAATACCCGAATAAGCGTGTGAAATGTCCAATTTTCAAAAGCAGTTGTTAATAGCAGTGCGTTTTTGTCTATTTTCAGGGCAGTCGTAGAAAAGTTATTAAACAAACTTTGCGTATATTATGTTTTGTGTTACTAAATACCTTAGAGTTTGGGTTTGTACTAAATTTGTCTTCAAATTCGAAGAAATTAATATTTTTGTAGTATAAGCTACATTACACAAAACTTGTTATTAAATGCATTGTTTATTGTTTTATTATCATTTGAACTTTCGCACATTCTTAAGAACCTGTGGTGAAGCATCTATAATCTAAATATTATTTCCAAATATATTAAAACTAGAGTGTCGAATGAAATTATAAAATAATGAAATTGTAAGTGACTTATTAGTAGAAACTGACTCCATGCGACAATAAAATTTAACGAAATGCACGTCCCCTCGTATAGGACGTGATCCAGCGACGGCAAAGTCAGGCAAGCCGGTGCCTGCCGGTGCTCTTTGATCTTAATACTTCAAGGGATTTGAGCTCACTGACGTTACTGTTCCTTGCTTATACTGTGACACTGTCAACAATAATTATTTTTTTAAAATTGCGTCTCCGATTGCTTTTTAATTCCGTATTGATAAGCAGTTATTGAGTAAGTTCAATTAAATAATAACCAATTTGTTCCTAAATTAGTGATTTTTAGAAATGCAGTGCACAAATTGAGTGATACAAATACAAAATTTACTTTAATTCGAACTACTACCTAAATACTAATAAATTACTCGCTCGGCTGCGGAGGTATTTAAATGCGTTAGGGGTGTTAACTTAATAGATACACAATTTATAATACAACAATATTAACTTACATCTCTCTTTCCCCTAAAAGCAACTCTAGGATGGTCCTCGCGTCAAGTCCCCAATCATCTACCGGTTTCGGCTCGAAACGGAGACTCTCCTACTGAACGCCTTTGGCTCCTTCGGATTTCCACTAGATCTCGATCGACTTGGGCTTCCACTTATTATCGACCCTCTGGTTACACTCCCACTTAGAACCGCGAGTTAGACTTACGCCAACTATTTTATCATCGGACTCCCGTCTTGGACTTTCGCCAACTTTCGACTTGGACTTTCGCCAACTCTCGACTACCCGTAACGGCTGTCAACACTCGAGTGTCTTCCTCTCGACTCACGCCTCACGCCTCTCTAGCTGCCTTCTCCTTTCCCCGTTTCACTTTTCCTTCCTATACTTCATTCACGCCTATTTATATTGCTCATTGTTATTTTCATATTCGTTAAAATTATCTCTTTCTCTTTTTACCATACTCTCAACTATGTTTCATTTTCTAACTAACCATTCATACTTAGACGTCATTCGTTCCTCCTGCTTCCCAAAAACACCGATAACCTGTACAGGGTGGCTCGAATTCGTGTCTATGTATGGGGAACTCGAAAACCGTAAGAGATACAGTGTCGGTCAAATTAAGGCAAAATTGCGCATTTAAGTGCCTAACAATATGCCGTTTAGAAAGTTTTAAAATTCCGAGTATTTACGGAGATATCCGGAAAAACCGAAATTTTGAAAAATCGTTTTATTTTTTTCCTGGGCTTATTTAAAAAAGGATTTCAAATCTAATTGCACTTTTGCATTGCCACTTTTTCCGCTCTATCCAATGATGATATCCAGTTTGAAATCCGACGTTTCGTCTTCAAGGGATCACCATCAACTTTCTTTTTTTAAATACGAACTTTAATTTTTTTTATTGTTTTTCAGATGATATTGGCGTTGTTAATATGAGTATGTGTTTTTATTTATTTTTTATTTCTTATTTTTTAATTTTTATTATTTTTTCATTATATTTATTTTATATATTTTGCTTTGGCGTGATTTTAAATAATTCAAGGTAGGTACTAGGAAATTTTCATATTCTTTAAAAATATTTTATTTGTTTTTTGCATTAAGTGGAAAATTGGAGCCCGTATTAAAAATTAAAAATAGTAAAATTATTTTTTACGAGAATATGGCCATGAACAATTACTCAAACAAGTTGCCTAGTGCATTTTATTTATATGCAAAATTCCAATAGGTGTTTTTCCATCAAAGTTCCTATAGTATCACGTAGTATGATTATAAACTTTTGATGTTCTCTATTAAATAAATTTTTTAATTGGTTAAAAGATGAGAATATTTTATCTTTGCAGTAAGCAACTTGTTTGAGTAATAGTTCATGGCCATATTCTCGTAAGAAATAATTTTACTATTTTTTATTTTTAATACACTCCAATTTTCCACTTAATACAAAAAACAAAATAAAATATTTTTATAGAATATACAAATTTTAAAAGTACCTACCTTAAATTATTTAAAATTACGCCAAAGCAAAATATATAATTAAAAAAATAATAATAAAAAAAAATAAATTGAAAAAAATAAATAAATAAAAAAAACACATAGTCATATTAATAATGCCAATACCATCTGAAAAACGATTAAAAAAAATTAAAGTTCGTATTTAAAAAAAGAAAGTTGATGATGATCCCTTGAAGACAAAACGTCGAATTTCAAACTAGATACAATCATTAGATAGAGCAGAAAAAGTGGCAATGCAAAAGTGCAATTCAATTTGAAATCTGTTTTTAAATAAGCCCAGGAAAAAATTAAAACGAATTTTAAAAATTTCGGTTTTTTTCGGATATCTCCGGAAATACTCGGAATTTTGAAACTTTCTAAACGACATATTGTTAGGCACCTAAATGCGCAATTTTGCCTTAATTTGACCGACACTGTATCTCTTACGGTTTTCGAGTTCCCCATACATAGACACGAATTCGAGCCACCCTGTACATTCATCAATTTTCGCAACTATTGCTCCTCCCACTTACTGCGGCCATTATTAATTTTGCCCAATATGTCAATCCGGGTTAATTACTAGCGAACTTACACTTTCTTGCTGACTCTTCCAAATAATGGTCAATATCCCCGATCCTCCTTGCGTCTACTTTTCTGATGTTTACTTTTAACCTGAATACTTTACATTATTTATATAGATGATTTCTAGTTCTTTTACGCGAAAATTTCGGCAACTGACCTTTTATAGAAATTAATATTATCTTATTTAAACCCAGGTAAATGACAATCAAAGGTAATTAGTAGGAGCATCGAAACGTTTCCATATATATCAAAACATTTACCAGTTTCCAAATATATACATATTTACAGAAACATAGGACACTAAATATTTGTCGTTTTAATATTCAGCTTTTAAAATATCAGCAGAATTTCATTAATTAATGTTGATAAAATCTAAAAGCTGAGCAGAACTTCCCCATAGTTTTATTAAATTGTTCCTTGAGATAATTCATCATTAGGAATTTAGCTAATTAAAGCGAAATAATGCTGGCATTCTCTTTGTTTCTACCCTATTGTATAGTTAATAATGACATGGAAACGTTTTTCAATTTTAAATGCCATTTGAAAAATATTATTAAATTTCAACGCAGATTGAAAAAAGAAAACAATTCGCTTAACCAAACAAATATGATGTGAGTTTTAATGATTTGTAATTATCTTGTATTTCCTAAATCTGAAAAACTTACCATTAATCCAGTGACGATGAAATTTGTATCTATTGCAAATTAAGGTATTTTGCGACCTAATATACTACTTACATTTTCTCGCATCGAGTGAAGATATTTTAACTTCTATTCACAAGAATATTTTTATGCCGATATAAAAATGTAATAAAATAGATAAATAATACACTCATACAACCCTTGCTATATAGAGAGATCCGAAATTAGCGTGCAATAATTATTCAGCGTGTCCTAAGTCCAAGATTTTTTCATTTAAACTGTACTCGAAAAATAATTCCTAAGGTTGCTGTGATCTTGAAGATGATTTTTTCCAACAAAAACTAATAAACTTTAGTTAAAATTTTTAAATTTCAGTCTGGTAGAGCTCTTTAACACGAGGGTTCTGTATGCGAGATACGCGTATCCGAGATACAGAATCGCGGTCAAAAACTTGGACTGCTGCATAGAATTCACGTATTTCTTCAATCAGTACTAAAATAGTCTCAGTGCCGTGCATAGGTCCATCACGCTAGCGCGTAGTAAATAAAACCTATGACGAATGAATTTATACTGAAAGTATCCTACGTCTATGATATCTTCTCCGTTGCAAAAGTATCCATGTCTGAACAGGTCCATATATCGTAATGGTAATTTTGTATGCAGCATACGCATTCAGCGTCCCGGCGGCTGAGTTGTCGGGATGCAGAAATTCGGAATCGCGATACTGAATGCGTCGCTCGTGCCGTGCGAGTGCCGTGCAAGTCCATTTGAATGTACGTTTAACCTGTATCTCGGATACGGGAAACTCGCATACAGTATCCTCGTGTATAAGCGCTCGTAGACCTCACATATACAACTTTCATGAGTTTCTTCGAAAAAAACCAGAAACGGGGGATTTAGCGCTTGCTCGGCGGGGGCAACGATTTTACTAAATAAGGCTTATGCAGAACAAATAAGTATTAATAAATAAAGACATTAAATTTTATTTTTCTACAGCAGCGCGCAAAATAACTAATTACTAAATTCAAATGAAATCGCAAAATCGACGAATGCCGTGGATTCTTATTTTGCGCTCTAGCGCGAACATGGAAAAGAAAATTCTCACTTTTTTCGTCGAGTGTGCTATGAATGGCCATGGAAACCGAAGATAAATAAATGACAGTCATGCGTTTGTTACAGTTTGTTGCTGGCACTCCTGTTCTAAATATGCCCGAAGCCCGAATATAATATGTCAAAACTGACAGTCATTTGCAAATTTCAGAATAAGTATAGAAAAAAATGTGCATTTAATTTTAAAAAATGCGGCTGTAGAAAAAGTTCTGTGTGTTTTTCGAGCGCAAAGTAAGATTGCCGTTTTCGAAAGATTACTGCGCTCCGCTACGCGTCGCGCAGTAACATTCTTTCTCAAGCGGCAATCCGTTACTTTGCGCTCTAAATACACAAATATCTATTTATATTCGGGACTGGATACTGCATTTAAATAAGTCACCACGGCCGGCATGGGCATTGAGACCACTAGTTACCATACCTATGACCACAGCGGAAACTGAAAGGTTCTTTTCAACTTTGAAGTTGATTAAAACATATTTAAAAAATTCAATGGGGCATGATAGACTAAATGCTTTAGCTATGTTAAATATTGAGACTGTTATGGTCGAACGAATTCCAGATTTTAATGGAAAAGTTATTGAAAAAATTATTTTGGACAAAAACAGGCGAATGAAGTTTCACTTTAAAAACTAGGAGACGGCAAGGGCGAAGGGCTAACCACCGACAAAAATATGTACAATAACAGTTTTTTGTTACCAAACTTTGATATTTTTTGGAACGTTTTCGAACTTCTCATGTATTTTTTCCAACTTTATTAATTTGTAGGTACAATAAGCCGTTTTAATAGTTTACCTAGTGATGCGACAATCGAATATTACCAACCGAATATTCCCATAAATTCTGTAACTTACGGTAATGTTCGCTCACCCTCAAATAAATATTCGTTTTTGGGTATCATATTACGGTTATATTACCGAGAACATTTCCGGTAATATTACGAATACATTCGTCATAGCTTCTGTGTAAAATCTATGTATTGTAAGTTGGTGTTCACGGTCACGAAACTTAGTTAACCAAACGGGATGCTTTTCTGTTCTTGATTTTTGCTCGGGGCCTGGCCAGCCAGCGAAAATAGAATTGAGGAAGAAGAAGCTTATGTGGAAGTGAACTAAGGAGGGCTTCCCTCTAGTCCTCCTTAAAGTGAACATAACCCACTGAACTATACATTACAATTAGTGACGGGCATTACCGAATTATTTTGATAAACACATTATTTGTATTTAATAATATTAATAATCGAATGATAAATAACAATAGATTACAACACAGTTAAACTGTTGTATAAGAGGAAAAAGATTTTTCAGCGAATCAACTGGTGCTAAAACTACTGAACCCAAACCGGAAAGTACCCGGTGATGTTTTTTTCTAGTGATGTAGGTACTTGTAATGCTTCTTTTATAGGATGCATTTTTGAAAGTTTAGCTGATTTGAACCAAAAAAAAAAATTACTGAAAAGAATTTAACAGATTAGAACTTTTAATAAAACAGTATTTTTAGTCAAAAATGGTGGTAATTCTCTACTCCTCGTATATGGTTATAAATATTCCAAAAAAATACGCACCCAATTTTGGCTGCAGCTTGCAACAAGCTTTGTCATTTCTGACGAGTGGACCAATTTTTTAATTTTTATTTGTGGATAGGCAATTCCTTTGTCTTTTAAAATAAAATAAATGAGGTGGAAATTTTCTCCAAACCTCCTGGACGGCATCGGCAGTGGAAAAACTCGAACCATGCTTTTTTCTTAATTTTTGACTCATCCTGTGTATTAATCAAGTAGTGGTTTCGACAGTGCTTACACTCTATGTGAGAGGCGCTTCTTTGACGAGCATTTTGTTTTTTTATTCATTGATTTATCTCTAAGATTGTATGACATACTGCTTTTTGCTGAGATATACAGATGATCGCTTGTTGAGATTGCGGATTTTACGGAATCCATGAACATACTGCGGTAAACGTTCAGCAAGATCTTGGCCAAACTCGTGGTGTTTGAATAAGACGGTATATAGACGTTTAAAATGAGTTAATTTAAAAGCTGGGAAACCTGGAAGAGGTCCCAAATTTTTGCCCGAATATCGTGCGGGTAGAAGAAATTTCGTCGAAAATTATGGAAAATAGAATACTGCTGAATGGTCGATTGTCTTGTTTACGAACGAGTCAAGATTTTGCTTTAAAATAGTGTTTTGAAGAAGAAGTGTGTGGAGGAGGACTGGTGAATGGTTTAATAAGAATTTAATAACAGAATGCAAAAGTTTTAACAGTGCTTCAGTTGGGGTGTAGAGATATTTCAGTGAATGGAAGAACACCTCGTCGTGTTATTCCGGTGAGGTAGCCTACGTTCTCTCAATTATACATTGATATTTCACACCTCATGTCTTACCTCATGCAGAGTTAGCATGTTATATTATTTATGTTAAAATTGTTTTCACATCATACATATTATATAATAAATGAATACAAAATAAATTATTCTGGGCTCAATTTTAAATATAAAATTGTGAAATTTTGTTTAATAGTATATTTCTGAACAAGGATAATAAATTACCTACCAAGTATAGTCTACTGCTAAAAAAAAAGTTAAATTTCCTTAAATTCACTTAAATTACGGTAAGTTCTCATAGTTTAACGAATATTACCGACCTAAAATAAATTACGGTAATTTTTACATCACTAAGTTTACCCTTCTGGAATCGGTAAGTGCCTACTTATTAATTTAGTTAAGTGCGCAACAATTGTCATTAAAGAGGGCGCCGATTCCTTGTTTTCTTTCTAACGATTTTAAGGAGTTTGAATAAAAATTGGGCGTGGCACCCCCAAAATTTGTATGTTAGCTTCCGTCAGACTTTTTTGTGGTGGCACCAAATGCCTTCTCGCCTTGCGCCCTCCCACTTTATAAACCCACGAGCCGCCACTGAATAGTATGGGCCCCAGGAAAATTCTTGCCGGGAAGGGCCCGGATTTGAAATTACTCCACTGGACGTAAATGTTAAAATTTGGCTTTGTAGGTAAGTATTTTTGTATTTAAGGGCGGTTGTAGATAAAGTATAGTATTTGAGTTAGGCATAATGAACCAAAATTCACTCTGATCATCAGTCTGATGATTACAATAGTTATCGCAAGCGGCTCGTAAAGTAATTTTTTATTACGCATGCATCATAATCAACGATTATCGCACGCTGCAGCGTGCTTAAAATGATGTTTATGATGCGCCTACTTTCTTAAAGGTTGCTATAGAAACATTTGATCATATCAAATATGACAGATTAATATATTTGTCAATATATCCCTTAAGTTTAATATTTAAAAAAAAAAATTGAGATTATGATGCATTGGTAATAAAAAATAGGGTATGATATACGTGTATAAGAGGCCTTTGAAGCCCTTGCGACTTACAAAACACTCCGCTTCGCGTCGTGTTTTGAAATATGTCGTGCGTGCTTTAAAGGCCCTCTTATACACCTATATCATAATATACTAATTTTAATACGCATGCATCATAATCAACGATTATCGCACGCTGTAGCGTGCTTAAAAATGATATTTATGATTCGCCTATTTTTTAAAAGTTGCTATAGAAATATTTGATCATGTCAAATGTGACAGATTAATATATTCGTCAATCTATCCCTATTTAAAACATATTTGAGATTATGATGCATTCGGAATATAAAATAGCGTATGATATACTTGTATAAGAGTCCTTTAAAGCTCTTGCGACTTACAAAAACACTCCGCTGCGCGTCATGTTTTGAAATATGTCGCGCGTGCTTTAAAGGCCCTCTTATACACTTATATCATAATATACTAATATTCGTTTATTATGGCCTACATTATACGCTCGTTAAATATTATGCTATTATTATCGAGATGAACTTAGGGGCACCCTTTTATCATAAGAACCATTGAAAATGTATAAATTTGAATGAAGATTTTAAAAAATTAATAGACCTTCAAAAAGGGGCTATTTTTTATAGAAGTCATCAAATTTCTTATATTTATCTTACATAGTTTCGGAAATACTAGCAAGTAATTTTTCGACTAATGCTTTTATCAAAAATGTTTCCAAAAATGGTTCTTGTTTTTTGCCTTAGAATAATTTAGAAAAATATTGCACGCTAATTTAGGAACAGCCTCTATAGTGAAAAGATTTTTTATTCATCTTGACGCAATTTTAGTGATAAAATGGAACTCATTCCAGTTTTCGGACTACAAATTTTGATTGACCGCTTTGTTGCTAAAGTAGGGACGAAAATCGTGGCTAATAGAAACTCATTGAGACATTCTGAATTCTTTGGAAGTCCAATTAACAAATTATTGTTTAAACTTAACTCTTCCTTATACTTCTCTTTTGTATACCTAGATCTATTTAGGATTAACAAAAGATATATAATTTGCCTTTAAATAATTGCCAAAATAATTAAGTCTACCGGCTACAGTTTGTAGGGCAAACATTTTTCGGATCCATAGATGAAGGACCTTCCAGCAAGCCAGCTAATCATGAATGTGTTTAATAATTTTTTTTGGGATCAAGCAGTTTAGTGCAACGTGTAGGTACTAACATGTTATTAATATGAATATGAAGTAGCATACGAAATGGAAAAATTGTGTGCATGTTTTATGGTGGAAATAACAGTGTATTAAGGAATATGTAATGACACTTATTTCTCATATGAAGGAAGAATTTATACGATGGGTATTTTAAAAGGAATCGGCAACCCTTGCAGTCGGTAACTGTTATTGCGCTACTTCAATGAATCGCATACTACCAATTTTTAATCGAAAATTTTAGTCTTGGATTTACTGTTACACTAGCCTGACTGTACAATTCGCAGTATTCAAAATAGTTATTTTTGTTACAAGTACCTAAAATGGAGTTTTTCAGGACGAATCATCGCTGTTTCCGGACGAGGCGTTAGCCGAGTCCGGAATAGCAGATGAGTTCTGAAAAGCTTCATTTAGGTACGTGTGACAAACACTATTTTTTGTCATACGCTTCCAAAATTTAATTTGTATTTATACGCTTTTTGCAATCCTTCAGAACGCCTAAATTTGCAAATTTGCCATAATTTTTGAAATCCTAATGTACCACAAAGTTAGCTTAGAATTTGATATCGTAGCAACTCTTTGACAATTTTGTCATGTCATTCGAAATTTGACGTTTAGACATATTCAGGAATTTTGGAATAGTCCGTAAAGGTTGCCATGACGACTTTTAGGGACTAGGCCTAAAAGGAAGCATTTTACGTACTCAAATGAGTCCGTAAAATAGCTATTTTTGGGAGCGTATGACAAAAATAATTTTTTTGTCATACGCTCCCAAAAATAGCTATTTTACGGACTCATTTGAGTCCGTAAAATGCTTCTTTTTAGGCCTAGTCCCTTAAGGTCGCCATGGCAACTTTTACGGACTATTCCAAAATTCCTGAATATGTCTAAATGTCAAATTTCGAATGACATCACAAAATTGTCAAATAGTTGCTACGATATCAAATTCTAAGCTAACTTTGTCGTACATTATGATTTCAAAAATTATGGTAAATTTGCAAATTTAGGCGTTCTGAAGAATTGCAAAAAGCGTATAAATAAAAATTAAATTTTGGGAGCATATAACAAAAAATAGTGTTTGTCACACGTACCTAAATGAAGTTTTTCAGGACTCATCTGCTATTCCAAACAGCAATGATTCGTCCTGAAAAACTTCATTTTAGGTACTTGTAACAAAAATAACTATTTCATAAATATAAATGAATGTGATAAATAATGACCAGATTTTATGCATTTTGCATATTATATGTGAATTTATCTGTGCGTTTTCTGGCCAGATGTTTTACTAGAACTTCTTTACCTACACATTATACTTTGTAAAAAATTGTTTGTTCACATTTATTACAGTTTACCAGTATTATTGATGTTGTCGTTTGTCGTACCCGCAGTTAGTATTGTACGTCCAAGCAAAGCGAAAGTGAAAACGAAAGTGTTGATTATATCGAAAATAGGATGTACTTCGTGAATCAGTCCTTATCCGGAAGTTGTTTTGGACGGCGATCATGTTTTTTGCATGCCATGTTCAAAAGTTGTTTCCTACTAAGATTAACAAAATGAATTCTGGTCCCATTCAGCTAACGTTGAAACAGTCTTTTGAGACTTTTAAATACGAAAATCATGGCCAGTCAGACTTTAACGAAGATCTGTGTAAAATGTTTTTGGCTGCTAATATTCCTTTAAACAAGCTGACCAACCCGCAGGTAAGGCTTAGTAGGGGCGTTTCGGCATAAATGTTAAAAATTTAATACACCAGATGACTCAACATTAAGAAAAAACGTAGTTTGAAAGGTGTTCGGTACCGTGCTTAATGAAATAAAAAACGAAATTGGAACTGTATGTAGGTATATGGTCGTCGACGAAAGAACTGATTCGTGTGGTCGATACATTGTTAATCTAATAATCGAAAAACTCACAGAAGAAGAATCTGGAAAAGCTTACCCATAGCTCTAAAAGAACAGGAAAAAACAAACAACCTTACAGTAACCCCTTTTATTCAAGAAATATTAACACATTTCTTATTGCCGAATTCAGTACCTATAGACAAAATTCTTGTTCTGTTGTCCGATGCCTCACCGTACATGGTAAATGAGGAACAGAATTTAAAAGTATTTTATGAAAACTTAATTCATAATAATAAAAATAATAATAACAATAATAATAATAAAAAGATGCTTTCTTGTCAAAAAATTTTACAATTTGTAAACAAAGCTAGAACTAGAGTACAAAACATATAAAAACACGAATAGAAACATACAGTAAAAAGAAAAAGAAAAACCTAACTATACAAACTTTATACAATTGTGCAAATTGTACGTGGTCAAAATATTATATAAAATATTAAATATCAGAATATTTAACTTCAGATCCTAAACACTAAACACCAAACATT
>MU181993.1:337331-375090 GCA_016904865.1 Pissodes strobi
TATACATTTTGGAAAATTTTCTTGGGTATAGGTTTATGAAATGAAATTTCAATTGTTAATTGGTCAACGTTTCGCTCGTCATTGGGAGCTTTTTCCTTAAGCTCACAAATCTACATTTTGTTAGTAGCAACTTTTGTTTAAATATTTTGCTTAGTTGACACGGTTCTTAAACAGTTGTAAGTTGTAATTTGGGGGGAAACACTTAAATAATGTCCTGGGAGTGAGTTATCCAGTGATGCAGTTCGCCAGACAAAGGAGTCATTGTAAAGCGACGTTTTAGGTGTTTCCAGTTGTACGACGAACGGGTGCGCCCTAGCCATCTGTCGTGACTATCTGCGACAGGTGCTGCTGGGGGTGGGATGATGCGGGCCAAATCCTGGAAATATCTATAAAACAGGGAAATCTCGGCCACTGCGGTGTTCCAGAATATCCAGATCCCGGGTCAACTCCGGGTAGCTGACGAGACACACAGCTCTCTTCTGAATGGATCCAGCAGCTTTAGTGTGTTCTTAATTGCGGCACCCCAGAGATGTGAGCAATACTCTAAGCACGCTCCTATTTGCGCTTTATAAAGCAAGAGTAGCTGCTGCGGTGTTTATAGGCTGACTTTGCGATGTTAGCAACGTGATTATGCCAGGGCCCCCAGACACGACCGAGACACCCAGTAGTCGAACTGATGAGGATGAAAGAATTGTCGATCCTGCCATAACGTTATCAGGGCACGTTGTATTGGCTTTCTTGGGAAACGTGGCTGCTTGGGTTTTTGCAGCACTAAATTGGACCAAGATACTGTCGCCCCAAGTTCGAACTTTCTCCAGATCTTGATTAATTGTTGTAATCTGCTCCTGTCTGTCGTGATAGGTCTCAGTCGCTGGTAAAGGTTTTCTGACCTAAATTGGGAGACAAGGGTACTGTCATCTGCAAAACTGTATACAGGATTATTAGTTTCACTTGGTGAAAGAATTGCACCCTGAGGTACTCCCGCATGGTGAATGTGTCTGAGATGTGTTCATCAATTGAACCGCATTCGCTCGAGATTCTCCGTAGTTCTCAATTGCCCTACTCCATATATATATATATATATATATATATATACGCAGAAACGACCGCATCCCCCATTAATATTTTCTGGTGCGCACTGTTCCTTCATTTCATGCTATATCAAAGCGAGTTGATAAAAATGGGATGATGATGTATAGGCATATCGCCTGGCAGTTGCTGAAACGAAGCGCTTATCTGCAAAACATAAAATACGTAAAATTTTATATGCAGTATACGCATTCCCTCGAGGCAGCTATATACGGAGACCGGTAAATTATGCAACATATTCGGTCACAAAATTGTATTAAGTTGGGACATTGTTTCCCGGATTGGATAACTTCAATTCCAATTGAATCCCCTATCAAAGCTGAAATTTAATTATTTTCGACAAATGAAGTGATTGCTATTTGTATTACGGAATTGCTTACAATTAAAAAGTATTTGTGACTGGAGAGATAACGTTAAAACATCGTGCGTTAAAATCAGTTTTGATGAAAAATTAAAATCGATCCAAACAAATAGAGAATTGCACATTGAATTTATATTTTAATTTAAGCTTATATGACAATCGTAACTATAGGTTACCGAATTAATGAATAAATGAACAAATGATTGAAGATGATCGCTTGGAAATTTGAATAGGATATAGTGGTTAGGTTGTTAAATAATAAAAGACTCGATAAAATATTAATAACAGTACAGGTAAAAATGTGCATTTATATAAGATAGCAAATTTGCTTTATCAAAATTGCCCTAATATTTTTGTCTCGTAAAGCCCTATGTTCTCTGAACAGACTTCTTCGTAGAGCATTTTCCACCAACGTACTGTATAGAGAAAGTGCTTGGCCAATAGACATTGTTATTATTTTACCGAAGAGCGTTCTTTATCATCTCTAATCTAAGCTACATTGCCGGCACGCCATCAAAGGCGTGGCGTCACGGATTTCTGGTCGTGACAATATTCAGATGATACGTACCAAATAGAAGGGCTTGAAGCGTTGTAAATGCTACCAAATTCAGAAAAATAGTGTTTTCCTTTTCACTGATGGATTTATGTAGTTGATATTCTCTTTATCTTACATTAGAACTTATATATCTAAAGTATGCCCTATAATTACTTATTTTACTTATCATATTTTATGTTATCTTATTCGAAACTACCGTTAAATGATTTTTAATCGTTTATGATCTTGTATCGTATCTAATACCGTTTTTTCTAATCGATTAACTAATAGCGACTATCTTCACTACTGTATACGATACTATCTTGGTTAGCAAATGTCTTGCTAATATCATTGTAATTATCTGATTTACTTTTTTGTATTACGTACATTTACCTAAATGCTACGCATTTACTGTAATTTGCTGTATGCTTTATAAGTAGACCGTCTTTCATAACTACCACCTTAGGTATTTGTCCATAAGCAGGTTACCGACTTGAGCTCACTTTGGTGTCCCCTGTATATCTTCGTTGATTATATATTTTCTTTAAGGGCCAATTTATTTGCGGAATTGGAAATTTGTCTCCAGTGAACCTACCGTATACTTATTTATACCGAGGCTGAGTGAACCAGGCATATGGACGGGTTGTTAACTCGGTTGTTAAGCAATTAACTAATCGCCTTACAGGTTCTACCAGAAGACACGAAAAAATCGAAGCTTAACGAATGAAGTATTCAACATGATTATATTGATTATACTACATAGTAGAGCTACAGTAAAGAAAATATTGGATGCTGCCTGTCATAACCGAGATATACGAGAATTCGTCTATGTGGATAGTACAAACGATTATTAGTACAATAAACATGAAAACTAGAGACTAGCACTGCAAAATAAGTATAGGGTAAAAAAAGCATAATAAAATCTAATGAAATAATGTGAAAGAGTTATGTTAGGAAATAGATATAGTAGGTCGTAGAAATAAAAATATTAATCTGGCTCAACATGCTAAATATAAGGAAATTGTTATAAATTAGGATAAGCAATATTATAGTGTACGTATGTCATATATTTTAAAAAGATAGAATAAACTGCACTCTCGGCGAATGCAGATCCTTTTCTAACATAAGTTATCACATGACGATCCTGCCATTGGAATGATATCTAAGGGCAGCCAGAAGTAAGAAAAATGGACAAGTCTTAGCAGTAAAGTAATTTAATGTCGAACGAAAGAGAGCAGCATTTTTTTGACAGGAATTGAGGCTTTCATATATGAATTTGGGGAAAGGCAATGCAGAACCGAAGAATTGTGCTAAAGTAATAGAAATTATGAAAGTAGGATAAGCTTAGGCCAGAGTATAGTAAGGTTAAAACTTCCATTAAACGTCAGAATATATTAAACTTTATATAAACGTAATACATACCATAAATAGCAACTTATAGGTTTAATACTAATAGGTCAAGAAAAAATGAATCACTACACGTCGATAAAATAACCATAGAGGGTATTTTGTAACGGATAATTTGTCGCAAAACACAGACGTTTTTCTTATGACTGTGGCACACACACAAAAGGGAGATCCCATGACACTCGAGGAGCGGTGTGTGTGCGAAGATGTTGATTGACACGGTTCTTGAATAACTCTATTTGGAGAAAACAGATGTCCCGGGAGTGGGTTCTACAGTGATGCAGTGCGCCAGACAAAGAGAGCCTAATGCGATGATCCAGGTGATTCCAGTTGTACGACGAACGGCTGCGTTCTTGCCGTCTGTCTGACAGGCGTTGCTAGGGGCGGAATAAGCCCGGCCAAATCCTGGGAACATCTGAAGTGAAAATATCTATAAAACAGGGAGATCTCGGCCACATGTCTGGGGTGTTCCAGACTATCCAGATCCCGGGTTAACTCTGGGTCACCGACGAGACGCACAGCTCTCTTCTGAATAGAATCCAACAGCTTCAGGAGGTGCTTAGGTGCAGCACCCCAGATTTATGAGCAATATTCTAAGCACGGTCTTATTTACGCTTTGTGGAGCAAGAGCAGCTGCTGACGCTTATACATTTTTTGTTGCGAAATAGCGCACAAAGCTTCTGCGTGGCTGATTTTGCAATGTTAGCAACATTGTCTTGCCAGGACATAGTGCTGTTGGCCGAGCCACCCTTACCTCCGATTGACGAGGATAAAGGAATGGTCGATCCTGCTATAATAATGTCAGGGCCCGCTGTAATGGCTTTCTTCTTAAACGTGGCTGCTTGGGTTTTTTGCCGCACTGAACTGGACCAAATTTCTGCCTCCCCAAGTCCGAACATTCTCCAGCTCTTAATTAATTGTTTTAATCTGTTCTTGTCTGCAGTAATAAGTCTCAGTCGGTGGTAAAGGTTATTCTGATCTCAATTGGTAGATAGGGAACTGTCATCTGCAAAACTTTAAACAGAATTATTGGTTTTGGTCAGCAGATTATGTGCGTGCCCCGAGGCACGCCCGCATTAATGGTGAATGCATCTGAGATGTCTCCCATCAACTTTTATATACACTTTATATATACAGGATATTTTAGATACCGCGAGCCCCAGTTCAAATCAGCCACAGGGACATAGATTATTTTCTCATGAGTAGAGATCCAGTTTTTCTAAATTGAAACTGTCCGAAATTTATGACAGTAAAATATGAAATAGATTATTTTTTCGAGAAGAGGGATCCAGTTTTACTAAATTGAAACGGTCCGAATTTTTTAACAGTAATATATGCGAATAAAACTCTTAAACTTTTGTTCGATACGGGTGCATCAGTGAGTGCAATTTTCAATAACCGTGTAAATAAATTCAAAATATTAATTATTCAGAAAAAATTAAAATTAATGAGTTTTTTGGTTTTATTTATTCAGAAGGATCCGCCGTTACGTGTTTAAATATAAACAGCGTTAATGTATGTTACACGCTTTTGCTGATTAATAGTTTTGATGATAGCATTCACGATGTTATTGGATCCATTTTTTTCTTTATAAACATTCTCCGAAAATAGACTTTAAAAATATTCAGTTTATTTACATTTTGCTATAATAATGGAAAAATTATTACCCCCAGCCACGGCAAGGCTCTCCACAATATCGAACATCAACATTACTATGGCAGAAGTCAAGTTTCATCACCGTGATAATCGCAACATTCTTAAAGAACTATAGATACGCAAAAGGCATCAGGACCGGACGGAATACCTGCGATCGTCTTAAAGAACTGCGCCGACGATCTAACAGCCATTCTTTCCAGGCTTTCTTTCTCTGTCTTACCGAAAAGGGATTTCCTCATCTTCTTGGAAGGTCGCTCTAGTGCAACCTGTTCCAAAAAGGGCAAGAAAATCACGCCATCAAACTATCGCCCAATTGCCTTGCTTCCAATAATCTCCAAAGTCATGGAACGTGTAGTCAATCAGCAACTACTCAAGTACCTCGAAAACAACAGAATAATCAGCGATAATCAATACGGCTTTCGGAAAGAGAGATCGACAGGAGATATATTGGCCTATGTCAGTCATATATGGAGTAGGGCAATTGAGAACTACGGAGAGTCTCGAGCGATTGCGTTGGATATCTCGAAGGCATTCGACAGAGTTTGGGATGACGGACTGCTCAACAAACTACCGTCCTTCGGACTGCCAGCCTCTTTCTGCAGCTGGCTTGCCAGTTTCCTTAAGAACCGATATCTGCACGTTACAATTGATGGACACATCTTAGACACATTCATCATTAATGCGGGCGTGCCTCAAGGCGCAATACTTTCACCAACTCTGTTCCTCATCTATATTAATGACCTGCTGACCGAAAACGAATAATCCTGTTTACATCAGAAAAACCTTTACCAGCGACTGAGACTTATCACCGCAGACAGGAGCAGATTACAGTAATTAATCAAGACCTTGAGAAAGTTCAAACTGGGGGCGACATAAATGTGGTCTAGTTCAATGCAGCAAAGGCCCAAACTGCTACGTTTACCAAGAGGGCCCTGACAACATTATGGCAAGATCGACCATTATTTCATCCTCGTCAGTCGGACTGCTGGATGTCTCGGTCAACATCAATATGCTGCTGGATTTCGTTCAGAAGAGAGCTGTGCATCTCATCGGCGACCCGTAGTTGACCCGGAATCTGGATGGTCTGGAACATCGCAGACATGTGGCCGAGCGGCCGAGATATCCCTGTTTTACAGATACTTTCACGGCAGATGTTCCTAGGATCTTTTCCGCTTCATCCCGCCCCTGGCATCGCATGTAAGACAGTCACGACCAAAAACATTTAACCTAAAGAGACCCGACAACTCATTCATAAAAATCCGAAATCTTGCAAAAATATCAACAAAACGATTGTCCCGCCTCCTTATATTTTTATGTATCGTGTACAAACTTTTGTCAAACTTCGTCCCCACTACTAAATGTAGTATTGCCCGCCCCCGCCTGAACGAAAGCAAGGACAGTTCATAGACGTAGACTTTGAAAATGTGAGTCCATCATAATAATAATTTCAATAAAGTAATTGAAATAATGGTATTTATTCGAGTGCATTATTTAAAATATATTTATGTTTTATTTATAGTGTGTGGGTTAGATTGAGTTAGTTTGGGTTAGATATGGGTTCTGAAGGTTAGTTAACACAAAATAGTTATTTTGCTGTGTCACGAAATTTTTCCGTGTCCTTGCAAAACCACTGCGATGAAACCAAAGAAGTATTCACTTCAAAAATGATTTAATAGAGGTTGGTAAATGACTGCAAACATATCAGATTATCCATTAATATCACATACATAGGTAAGTATTATAAAATATTAATTAATCACATCACAAAATGGTGCCCACTGTACTATTGTGTTTCATTTACTTTTACTTACTTGTGGAAACTCAGGTTCGGATGATAATAGCTGGAGATTTTGCATACCTCGCACCGCAAGACCATCGTTACTTTGATATAAAGTTTATAAAAAATATTTATAGGAAATCACTCACCAAATACAAAAAAGCTACACGTCACGTCGCGTCGTACAAATTCAGGCTTTAAAACGTCCATTTGAAACCAAACAAAACTAGGCGAAGAGTGCTATTTTGCACGTTTTTTAATGAAAAACATTTATTTATTCAAGTCGCGATAAAGTTGGACGGCCATCTTGTTACTTTTGACGTCTGTATTATTAGGAATCCCATTCAAAACGGTGTCGAAATATTTGCTAGTGAGCTTTGACATTGCACAATTTTGTTAATATCATAGCAACCAGTCATCAAAAATAGTGTCGAAAAGAGCTTCTTTTCGACACAACTTTGCGTATCGAAAAGACTTCTTTATGATACCAAAATAGAAATAGTATATTGTGCAACAAGTGCTGAAAATAAGACTTTTCACACGATTGAGACAGTTTGGTGACACGAGCCGTAAGCGAGTGTCATAAAGTCTCATGAGTGTAAAAAGTCTTTTCAGCACGTGTAGCACACTATACTTTTTCTACGACTGCTACATACAGGGTGCCCCACTGGGAGTGTGGTAGAAAATTACATGTTATATGGGAAACATTTTTATTATTGATTTATAAGAAAATTTTATGAAAGAAGCTACGTGAGTAAGAGATTCTCGCTAAACTATAACTATTGGCACAGTCCTAAAATGGGGCCACCGGAGTGGGGTCCCTATTTTCCAAATATTTTGAAAAAGAGGCTCCGAGGGCGAAGCCCTAAAATGGGGCCCCAGGGGGCGAAACCCTAGAATGGGGCCTATGATTCGGGAGTCCCATTTTTTACAGGTTTAGCAATGGAACCCCCGGGGGCGAAGCCCTAAAATGGGGCCCCAAGTCTTAAAAGGGGGCCTCTGGTATAAGAGTTCCATTTTCTACAGTTTTGCAAAAAGGGGCTCTCGGGGGGTGAAGCCCTATAATTGGGCCCCCTTTTTTAGAGATCTGGTAATGGGACCTTTGAGGGCGAAGCTCTAAAACGGAGACGAAGCCCTTTAATCTAAATACCCGAATAAGCGTGTGAATGTGAAAAATATACTTTGCACACGCCGTGTGCAAAGTATACTTTTCACACGATGTTTGAAATGTCCAGTTTTCAAGAGCAGTTGTTAGTGCGTTTTTGTCTATTTTCAGGGCAGTCGTAGAAAAAAATATATTCAACATACATTTGCAATGAATGGTCATTGCATAATATACTATTCAGCAGCTATTAATGAAATAAAATTTCCGAAAACTTATTTCCTGAATAATTTCAAATTTGAACACGAAATTTATGAGATACCAAAAATACGCAATGTTATCCCGATTTAAACGTTTTTGTGACACATAGGGTTTTTCTGCTCTCAATGATTAAACGAAAAATTAAATCATACCACTGCTAGCCTAAAAATAAATTGCTTATCATTATTTTTGAGATAAATAAAAAGGAACTGAATTATAAAAATTTTATTTAAAAACATACAAACATGACAAATATCTGGTTAATGACATATTCAAAAAGTAGCTTAATAACTATTTTCTTCTATTAAATACCTATTAAAACATATTTACAGCAGTGCCTTCACTGGTTTTGAAACGTTACCAAGTTAGTATACTTATCGAATGGGGAAGGGCCGTCGGTCGTCGACCTCCAATGCTCTCAATCTATTGGTGCAGTTACTTTACTATGTGCATACTATAAATATTTTGGGGGTAAAACAAGGCGGGACCAAGGGAAGCGACATTGTCAGATTGACATGTAAGAACTTCAGAACCGGTTTTTGATGAATCAAAAATGGGGAAAATAAATATTTAATGTTATAATTTAATATGAAAAAATTATGTACAGTAACTAGTAAACTTAAAATTTGGCAACGCTACATCTATCGACCATAGAATGTGCCTCAATGTTGGGGGAAAACAAAGAACCATTTGTCCCGTCTCTTCAGGTTAAATGTCTTTGGTCACGACAAACGACAAGAGCGCACCAGTTCGTCATACAACTGGAAACACCTAGCATATGGCTTTACTAGAACTCCTTTGTCTGACGCACTGCATCACTGTGGAACTCACTCCCAGGACATCTGTTTCCCATTCACCGTGTCAATCAACATCTTCGCACACACACCGCTCGTCGAGCGCCATGGGATCCCCCTTTAGAGTGTGGGCAACTGCCATAAAAAAAACAATGCATTTTACAAATGACTTGTTCACTGTTATACTAAGCTGTAGTGAAATTATTACATATTTAATGTAGCAATCTTTAGATTGCGTGATTTTTGCTAACGAAGTTAGTGAGGGAATATTATATTTGTTGCAGGTACAACCGAATTCGAATTTAATTGGTGTTAAGTTTCTTAGTGTCCGTGAACAAGACGTTACCTTAGAAAATTTTAGGCAGCAAATTGATTGAGAAACTGCTGTGGAGATCTTCTTTCTGGGATTATTACTTAAGACAAGTAGCGGTAACAAGAACGTTTTCTGCGACAATGGATTCCGATTATTCGACACACGAAACTTAGTACCTACAAATACAACAAGGAAGCGAATACATTGTGACTTATTCAACGATGAACACTGAATACATTTATAAAATCGAACAACCTCCATATAAAGTCAACTATAGCGCACACATTTTATATGAAAGTGTATTTAGATACAATGTATAAACTTAATATCGCTTTCTGTATTATATGGCTGTCTCTAGGGGATGCGTCTACTGAATATATAACACAGCCATCTGCTGATAAGCATAATATGTTTCTTCTAGTTTATTTTACTCTGATATATCAGCGTATAGACAGATTGGTTCTTTAGTGTCTTTCGTAATAAAAGGTAACTTTGTAATAAGAAAATATATTTCATGTTCTGCGTTTGTAGTGTTTTATTGAACATTTCTGCAAATTATAAACTGTGGTTCATGAAAAGTTATACTTTTGAGTATATATATTGCTCATTTATCTGTCTTCTTTTAGTTTAACATAGTATGATATCATTTTACATTTTTGTTTAATAATACCCTTCAGTGACATAATTCATTAAACCCTTTTTTAAAGAGACGAATAATCTTTAAAAATCATTAGTTGAACTAATTTAATTTCGTACATTTTGGTGGCACAACCTATACAAGTTTTAAAAGGTTAAAATAGATAGCAAATATAGGCTGGATATGACCAAAGTGGAATCAAGCAACTGAAAATTTAAATTTTGCTTTCAAAAAATGCGTGCATATTTAAAGATCCTTATGACTCATAATTTCTGCAATCCATCAAATGATACAAGAATTTTCCTTTAACTATGAAAATTAATTAAAATATGATATTTAATATTAATCGCCGATAAAGTATTTCATTTCCTGGGTAATATATATAAACATATTAATATGCATCATTCCTGGTGTCGTGTGAGTTTAATTTTCCTTTAATTAGTTAACGAAAAGCTGACGACGAACACTTCTATATAACATAGGGTGCACGCGAATTTGGGTAATAAATAAAAAATATATTTATTATTCATTCCACAGAATATTTTATTCTTGATAAAAGACAGCGAATAATGGAAAGCACTTAAGGATGCAAACATTTATGTCAGGGCTACAGATACTTACAGCCTGATCATTTTATCTTGTCTACATTTCAAATCAGTTTAAATCCATATTTTTTTAATTTTGAGAAATGAAATAAATCGTAGACGTATTTGGCAAGTTTTTTGCCGTCGCACGATATGATGTACACTCATTGAGAAAAGCTATAAGTGCAGGGTTTACATATATATTTTAACACTCGCATAATAATAGAGCTTTAACCATTGAATATAAATAAAATTAAAATACAAAATTTGCACGATTTTTCCTTCCTTATCTTTTGAGAATATCAAAATTTTAGAAATGATGTTAAACATTTGAAAGACATATAGAACTTGCATTTTTTATTATCGATTTTGAAAAAAGATCTTATTTCCTAATTTAAAAAAGGTATTTGGATCAGCTATTTTTATCATATTTCAACCAAAACCTCAAACAATTTTAAATTAAAAAGATCTCGATTATCAGATTATGACGTTTTTAATCGATTGAAAACCCTTATGGTGCGTTTACTGCGTTTATTTTGACATGGCAATATTGATATTTTTATTTTAAAGTTGTTTGAAGTCTAGGCTTAAATATGTTAAAGCTATTGAAGCAAATATCAACATGTGATATATTTCTGCAATCACGAAAAAAAGATATTTTTTTATAAGCTGATAATAAAAAAATCATACTTTTACTTTATAGGCGAGTATTTTTGCTCTGATTTTGTTGTTACAATATACTTTATCATGTTTTATTTTATAGTTTTTGAATGATGTCTAAGAGAAATTAAAATTAAATATTCTTAAATTGTTCATAACATGCATTTTAATTCTTAGTTTAAATAAGCAGTTACTAGCAAACAATTTTAATGTTAAGGCAAAATAATATTTTAAATTTATATCAAAGCTTTACATAGGTACACGGTTATTCCTGATATTTTAAGGAGCTTATTTGTTTAGGAAATAGTAACTTTGGTATTTAAAATTTTTAAGTACCTAAAACTTCTTTTCGCGCGCTGTTTCGGAAATGTTACAAAATGTGTGATGCATTAGGAATTGTGTGCAAACGTTAGGAAATGTGTGATGCGTTACAAAATGTGATATTCAACTCGAGGCAATCGATAGTAGGTAGGGAGATATAGCGCTTCTAAAGATAGAAAGAGAGAGTTATGCATCGTATACCTAATATAATATGCAGGCCTGCAGGCTCTTCCCCGTTTCTTTTGTATGCGGCTTCTGGTGTGTGGTCCACAAGCACACTAATATTTTTTCTATCTCTCAAAATTAAACTTTAGGCAGGTGTCAAAATATGAGGAATATGCCTCTACATCAGGATGATTACTTCTAATGTCCCCTCCCCTCTTTTAATTAATTAATTTTTCGTGTTACAGAAAAATTAAAATTATACTGGAGTAGATATTTACAAACACTTTTTGGGTGTACAGATCAATTTTAAAAATTTATTGCTATACAGGGTAGATCAAAAAGTGTAATATTTTTTAGGAAACATCCTCTATATTATTATATTTTTCAATTTTGCATGAAATTCGAGACAGTTTTTGAATAACATCTTCTATATTTAAATTATATTTCTTCCTAGACATTGATATTTATAAATTATTATTTTGGACACATTGACGGGTAGGATGTTATTGACTAAAAAATGTTTGCACTTTCCTATCTTTGATTTACATTAGCTACTTAGTTGTACCCTTTCCGATCTAATAGGAGGTGCTGATTTTTTCAATTTCATTCGGAAAACTTGTATTTTGATTTTAAACGGGACAGTTGTATTAATGAAAAGCTCATAAAAAACTGAGATAGAAGAGCCAAAACAAGTTTTGCTCTAAGCCAAGCCGTTTGGAATATACTACACTGTGAGATGATCAAAATATCAATTAAAAACAATTAATTTAAAATAAATCATGTATGGAAGGTGTCTAGAACTTAATGCAGAATCAAAAAAAGGGAGTAACATACCGAATGTGCAATTGAAAACAAATTGATCTCCCCTATATAGTAACGGATTTCCAAAGTTGCTATATACTACGTATAAAGCAAAGTTTTTGTAAATACCAACACCTTAGAGTTTCTATTTTACTGCACGTAAAATAAGAAAGGAAAGGGTAATTATAGGTGATAACTCTACTGCACGTTGCAGTTGCATCTCAGGCATATTCACCATTAGTAGGGGGCAGAATGCAATACTTTCACCAAATTCCTCATCTATATTAATGACCTGTTGACCGAGACCAATAATAATGTCTGCAGTTTTTCAAATAAGATTATCATTGTCTTCCAATTTGGATCAGAAAATCCTTTGCCAGCAACTGAGACTTATCATCGCAGACAGGGACAGATTACAACAATTAATCAAGATCTGGAGTAAGTTTGAGAACTTACTCGCAGAGGCTTGGTGCGCTATTTCGCAACAAAAAACTGTGTACTCCGCAACATCTGCTCTTGCCCTACAAAGCACAAATAAGATCGTGCTTGCAATATTCCTCACACATCTGGGGTGCCGCACCTAAGCACACCCTAAAGCTGCTGGATTTCATTTAAAAGAGAGCTGTGCATCTCGTCCGCGACCCGGACTTAACCTGGGATTTGGATAGTATGTAGTAACGTGTTTTCCGAAAACCACAACCTACATCGCTTCAAGTCCAACATCCACCATCTTCTCCTACACGCATCGCTCGTTGAGTGGTATAGGATATTCCTTGTGTGTGCCAAACATGAAAAACTGCAGACATGTGGCCGCGATATATCTGTTTTACAGATATTTTGACGGCAGATGTTCCCATGCTTTGACCCGCATCATCCCGCCCCCAGCAACACCTGTCAGACAGTCGCGACAGACGGCAAGAGCGCACCTGTTCGTTGTACAACAGGGACCAGGGAAGACCTAGAACGTCGCTCTACAAGGACTTCCTTGTCTGATGCACTGCATCAGTGTAGAACTCACTCCCAGGACATCTGTTTCCCCCTAATAACAACCTGCAACTATTCAAGAGCCGTGTTAATCAACATCTTTGCACACATACCGCTCGTCGAGTGTCGTATGATCTCCCTTTTGTATGTGTGCCACTGCCATAAAAAAACTTAGTTTGGGTTAGGAAATAAAAAATATATATTATTAGAATTAAAAGTCATGTTTGTATATATATTTGTTAAAGCTTCCAAGTTCCAACATATTTATGAAAAATTTTAAAAGCGCGATTCATCAAATTTGAAGAAATATCGTGTGATTACCTTATTCCTTAAATCCTATTTCTATGGACATAAATCTTAAAATACGTATTTCAATAATAACAAATCACACGTTAACTGATTGGTATCTCTGCTATTTTACTTCTCTTATTTGACGAGGATTATTAATTGCACAAAACTGGGAGTTCTGTCAATTGCACCCTTTTCTGGTTGTGAACGAGCTCTCGTCCGTGCATAATATATCTTTTAAAACGTATTATTTGCATTCGATCTAGTCATGAATTCCACCGAAAATTCCAGTCTGCTTTGACACTACTAATATGCTATATATGTGCGTATATATTTTGCGGACGGAAATATTACACCGAAAAATAAACAGTTATTGAATTTCAAAGGAATTTCAATATCAATGAAATAGAAATCTATTTATTTCAATGGTAAAATCGCTATTGCAGGCAATGAAAGCCTAGATTTATTTCTAATAAATCCTATATTTTATTTAAGCATATATGTGATGCAGTGAAAAATAAATTCATTCCCAATAATAGTAGAAAATTAGGTTGCCAATTTTATTGCTCACAAGTAGAAATTGCATTGGATTCAATACGCATCCGTATTATTTTTTTACCAAATCAAAGCTCTGCAACTATAGTTTAGAAAGAATCATCACAGGTGAGGTATCAGCCGCCATTGCAAT
Organism: Pissodes strobi; assembly: GCA_016904865.1. Lineage (NCBI taxonomy): Eukaryota > Metazoa > Arthropoda > Insecta > Coleoptera > Curculionidae > Pissodes > Pissodes strobi. Next base: position 351,755 of record MU181993.1, read on the forward strand.
TCAGAAAGTCACAAGGTCAACAGTTTTGTTATGATGATGATGGTCTATCGACGGTGAATATACTTAAATGTGGAAGAAAAATTGTTAAAAAGTTGGAAAAGGTGGATTTAATGGCCGCATTTAATGGTGAGTAAGAAACTAGGTCTATTTTATATATATTAAAAGCATTGTTTTTTTTTTGGCAATTGGTTGTCTCTTAATTTAATATTATGTTAGCAAAAATAGCAGTTCTCTGTTTCCATAGCTACCCTTGGAATGTTTCATCTATTACTAGATATTCTTCCTTGCTTACTGGTAATTTAATAAAGTGCATGTGCATAATTTTTTAAATTGTTATTATCCAGCGTAGAATAAATAATAGATGGAAAAAGCAAAGGATATAGCTATTTACCTATTTGTTTAACGGACGATATCTAATTCGCAAACTAATTTGCACAAGAATCTGACACAGTGTCGTTAATAAATTCATAGATTAGGTTATAGTGACTTACCAACTATTAAGTGGGGTCATTAAGTCGTCTCTTTCAAAATATACAACTTGTTGCTAATCAGTAAAACAATAACAATTATTGCATTGATAGCTACATAAGTTATCAAAACAATGACATTAAATAAATATGCAATAACAATTATGTTCCATTAATTAAGAGGAATTAATAATGCAATATTAGTCATATTTAATTCAACGATATGAAATACTGTATAAAAACGTAATTCTATTTTAGCAATATTCCCATGAAAAAAACTTATGTTTCGATTATATATAAAGCAAATGTTGTGCCCAATAAAACATTCTATTTGATAGTTGTCAGCATATTTGACGAATAATAATAAGCGTATCATTTTATATATTTTTGAGAGAACAATGATCTATTTTCTCTGTAGATACCTGATGATTAACATGATTAACTGTCGTCAACAAGATTCGCTTCATAAGAGCCTAAAATATTAAACCCCTTTTCGTCATTTAAAGCAGATAAATTTCTGTACCCATCTTAACATTATGGAGGCTTCCAGTTAGTAATAATATATCCAGAAGGAAAAAGACCTTGTCACGCTGAAAATCACCTTATACCTCTTTGTCGTACTATTTGCATTCGATCTAGTCATGAATTCCACACAACACACAGTGTTCTTTGGCACTGTTCACTACTGCTAATATGCTATGTATTTGCACATTTTTTAAAATTTTGTGGATGAAAATATTGCAGAAAAATTAACAGTTATTGAATTTCAAAAGAATTCCAGTTTCAATTAAATAGAAATCTATTTATTTCAATGCTAAAATTGCTATTTCAGGTAATGAAAAGCCTAGAGCTATTTCTAATAAATCCTACGTTTTATTTAAGTATATTCGTGATGCAGTGAAAAATACAATCATCACTAATCCAAACAATAGTAGATAATTAGGATTTCAATATTATTGGTAACAAATACAATTTGCATCCAATACTTAACAATATTGTTAACGCAATCATAGTATTTTTGGACTTAATTGAAACTCTGCAACTAGAGCTTATAAAATGGGGCATCACAGGCGACGTACCGACCGCCATTGCAATTCGGAATATCTGAGTCAACAGTGTTATCATAATGGTGCTTTATCAGCGATGACTATACCTAAATGTGGAAGAATAATTGTTAAAATGTTTGAAAGGAAGGACTTAATGGCCGCATGATTAAGATCATTGGGTTTTATTTTGGATCAAGTGGTTGTATATTAAACTAATATGTTAACAAAAATAAGAGTACTTTATTTCCATAGCTACCATTGGAATGTTTCGTCTATTACAAATATTCTTCCTTGGCTACTGGTAATTTAAAGAATTGCCTGTACATCATTTTTTAAATTGTTAATATCCAAGGTAGAATAACATACGGAAAACGCTAAGGGTAGGTTGATTATCTTAGGTCTGGCATGGCATAATAAAAAAAAGCAAATTGTGCGAAAACGTATGAATTTGGAATTTTATAATTTCATTTAACTCCAGTTACACCCTCAATTTATAGTTCCTGTCACTATTGTTAACGCCATAACTACTAATCATAAAATGTCTGATATAAGGGGTGTTACGTTTAGAGTTCGCTTATACCAAATGTCAAATAAAAATCATTACATAATATATTAAAAACAAATGAAAATATACAAAATTGCTAGAGCTTATAATATTACATTTTGTTATACCTAGGTAGATCATTTCGATGAGTAGAAAGATATTACATGGGTTTCATTTCACACCCTCTATATATTATTACTCATTCGCATATCGATCTTTAAAATTTTATGAATAATTTCTCAAAATTAAAATTAATTCAAATATGTGAAAGGTCCATCGATTCTGATCAAACAGCTATAATTCAAATTATTTTTTACAAAGAAACTGCACAAACCAACAGATGATTTGCTCTTATACCAAATGAGTCTAGACTAGAATTTGATTTTAAAACGCTTTTCGCGATATTGGATCAGAATTTAATATTCATCAATGTCAAATGTCCATGATTTAATTTCAATTCGTATTTAAACCACTCTTAGAAATACGGGCATATACTTTAGTTTCAAATCTATTTGCTAAAGCAGCTACCCTTGCAGGGATTGTAGTGTTGTAAATGCTACCAAACCCAGACATATAGTTTCTTCTTTTTCACTGGTAGAATTATGTGGTTGGTATTCTTTTTACCTGACATAATATGTATTTTAAAATATAAAACATTAACTATATCATACTTTAGAATATTGGAACGTACCTATCCTTATTTTCTGATATTGTCACGTTTTGTTACTTAGCGTGCAGGAGAGTAGCCCAGGTTTAGGATCGCACCACGTCAAGTTGAGAAGAGATAATAAAGGAAACACATTGATTAAGACAATAACAAGTTTATTTACAAACAAACGTAACAACGGTTAGACTGTATATTAATAAAGGCGTGTTTAAGTTTATAGATGAATTAAGAGTTTACACTATACCCAAATAATATTAAATGCATGTCTTCTCCAGGGAGGCTTAGTTCAATGTTTTCTAGAAAGCGACGTCACTATTTTATTAAAAAAAAATATGTGAGTGGGGTTGTCTTTTATTTTTGTATTCGTTTTGATATTTATATGATAAGTAGTCTTTTAGAGTTTTCTGATTTAAGTTGGTCACAGATTTCTAAGGCACTTGCACTACTTTTAAAAATCCCCAAAAATCCCTTTACTGGGAATTTTGATACTTCACTCGTAGATTCGGCTCTCACTACTTTTTAGAATCCCTCGGGTGTCGCATACCTGTGCATACGTCCATCCAGGTTAGGTAAGGACCTGATCGCCCTGGACCTATGTCCAGGTGTTCACAGATATGGGTGTGGTGGGATAGAACAACTAGAAGTGGACGCACCTGTGTGCTGCCCCCAACTAAATTGAGCGGAGTTGAGAGACCCGTAAGCCTGATGAATTTGGCGTTTGCCTGCGTATTTATATGATACAAAATGCTGATGGCTGCATCATCGTCGACCGCTCTAGTTGTTTATAATTAACTGTGAATGTTTATATAACATTTGTCAAGTTCAAGTTCAAATTTAGGACAGGGTGATATTTAATTAATAGGTTTATGCTTTTTAATAGTTCGCAATATTTTTTGGCAATGGAGGTGGTCTTTCCCTTCCGAGCTATGAACGTGTAGGTAGAGAAAAGACAAGTAAACGAAGTCGAGATATTATCGTTTTAATTTTGACCATCAGGTCTACTATTCTTATTAATTAGGCATGAGATAAATTTGCAAGCACTCTGCCATTAATATTTTCTCGTATTATCGGCAATAACAACTTGTAAAAGTATTATATGTAAAGTGAAATAACCCTTTTCAAAAGGTATGTTATATCTTTGTGTTTCTATATTAGATAGTTAAAATTATTTATAATTTAACTATGTCCCATCCTCCGCCTGGTCTTTCGCTAGCCTAGACAGTTTCTCCAGGTTGATTCGTGCCAATTTGAGACCCCTGTTGTCAAAGTGATGCAGACTCAGATGGCTTGCCGTGCAGCTTCACAGGTCTAATTGGGGCCAGCCAAGTAGCCGTATCAGTTGGGGAATGGCCACCAACCATTGCCAGTGAATTCCAGTTCCCTATGACCATATGAAAATGACATATAAGTAATTTACCTTATCTTTTTCGAAAACTACTGTTAAACGATTTTTAATCGTTTATTATCTTTTATCGTTTCTATTACCGTTTTTATCGGTATTATTAACCAATACCAAATTTTGTGACTACCGCATGCGATATTATCTTGGTTAGCAAATGTTTTGCTAATATAATAATTGTGATCGTCTAATTTACTTTTTTATATTACGTACATTTACCTAAATTATACGCCCTTACTGTAGGTTATATATTTAGTTACCTTATTTTTATCCAACTTACCATTAAATGACTTTTAATCGTTTATTATATTTTGTCGTATCTATTACTGTTTCTTACCAGTATTAGATTAATTAATACCGACTTTTTCCATTACCGTATATGATATTATTTTAGTTAGCAAATGTCTTGCTAATATTATTGTAATTACTTGATTTTCTTTTTGTATTACGTATACTTGCTTAGATGCTACGCACTTGCCGTAATGTACTGTAAGCTTTCTGGTAGTAGAATGTCTTGCATAACTACCAATTTACTCAATTTACCAAAAGCAACTCACTTCAATTTTCCCTGTAGATCTTTATTGCATATATTATATTTTCTTCACAGGTCAATTGATTTAATACTTTTTTTTATCTGTGTATTTGTCCACTGATATTATCGCTGCCATGGTATTAATTTGTAATTGTTTTAATTTAGGGGCTTAATCTTTATTTAAGGTGTTCTGTGATTATCTGTTACTTAGTGAGAACTTTAAAAACTCAGATTTTAGTTAGGAATATTTAGAAAAAAAGGACTAGACAGTATTAATGATTTGGAACTTAAGATTAATGGTCAATAATCTTATAATTTGACCTATACTTATTTTAAAGAATCTTACTATTATTTTAAGTGCGGTACCATAATCTCAATTAAGTTTGAGACCTAATTAATTTTCCATTGTGCACGTTATGTCTGAGAATAAATTTGATATTTAAATAAATAGCTCAATTAGGATTTTCGATATTTATTTTCTTATGCTGAAGTCAAGATCAAGGTAAGTTTACTCAATTTCAATATCTTTAGATAGAGTATTTTTCTAAATTTTACCACCCTAATTTCAACACTTAAAAAATCATTGATATATTCTTATTAGAAAATTTAGTGGCGCCTTCGTCCAACTGTCTACTCTACGATCCACATCTATAACTATTAAGACCGCTGAGTGAACCAGGCATATGGACCGCTTGTTAAGCAATTAACTAATCACGTTACAATAAACAAGTGCCAAGCAAAAATGCTAGAAAACTATTAATAATATTTATTTGTATTTTTATTTGGATCCCAATAATAAACACTACCACCGAACTTTATTATCATAATTAGTCTAGTATAGAGAGGATTATATGATAGATAAATTATAAGCAATCCAGCATATAACATGTCGACTGCAAGTACTTGAGATGGCATGAATCTCTAAGGAAGTAACATTGGAACTAACAGATATTTTACAAAGCTCAAATTTGTATTTCACTGTTGTGCTTACATTGAAGCATGTATAAATGAAATCCATCACTTGAATTAGACTTCATGAAGCCCCAGGTCTTAATCCCATTGACAATGGCTGGAACATGGTTCGAAGGTAAGTTCGATCCAGAATTCCTGCTCCTGTAAACTTGCGAGAGCTAATCGCGAGAATTGGATGAAATTGATTAAAATGGCATTCGACATCTTATGCAAAACCGAGTAGAAGCAATAGTTCGAGCACGGAGAAAAATAAGCGCTTTAATTTTGTGTTGGTAGTTTTCTGTGCTATTTTATGCCTAATTGTAAAAATTTATGATTCTATAAAATATATTATAGTGCCTTCGTAAATAGAGAAAGGTAGAGAAAAATATTGCGATGATTGGAAAAAGAAAACGTTATTATTAAGCTAGGCTTTGCATAAAAATTAGTCGAGCTTAATTAACCTAATTACCCTACAGAGTTTAAGTAAGCTTAAGTGTTTTTCTAAGTTTAAAAATTCAAATTAAACAAGATAATTGTACAATATAGAAAAAATCATAAAGAGCCTTCGAGTAAATAAAGTATTAAATATCAAACTTGATAATTTATTTTGATGGGTCGATTTTATGCCGGTGAGTGCTGTATCATAAAATATAATGTCGCTGCAAAAATCGTTTTTAATTCTGTAGACATAACCTAAATAAAAAAGTTCTAGAAGCTGCTTTTACTGAACATCTAGTTAAAATTATTTAAGAATTTTTCGATTTCAGAAAGCGAGGGCCGCTGGCGAGGTTTCATGTACAAAGAAGTCTGTCGGATAAAACTCATTAACTTTTAGTCCTATCTTTGCTTGAAAACTTTGTGGAGTTTAATGCAGATTCTAATTTCCTTCAAATCAATTTATTTAGTTCGATGGAACTGTTTGACTAAAGCAGCGTCATCAGTAAAGTTCTCCGTCATCAAGATATGGATCTTTGTGGGCAGTAAGAATCTAATTCTGCATCCAATCAAACCACCAGACCGTTTAATTAAAGGACTTCCATTTTCTGCAATACATATTGGATCGGTATTAATAAAATTTTTATCATAAATTATTTAGCAACGACACTAACGAATTTGATAATTTTGATTCTAGAGTGTATTTTTATATGCAAAAGATTCACAGTCGTTCGCAAAGATGCACCAGGGGGCGGGGGGGCATTGAAAATGATGAATAAAAACTCAAAAATATGACTTGTGTTGTAATTCAAATAGTTTTTAAAAGCAGAGTTTAAAAAAGTAAAATTAGAACCACGTATGTTTATAGTATATTTCAATTAAGAAATGCATTTTTAATAATAATATTAAACATTATTACAATTAACAAAAAAATTATAAAAAAGGTGCGGATATGAAGACCTAACAAATTAACCTCCATTTGTAGGTAGGAAAATCTATTAATACATAATTAGCCATAACATTGCTGTAATATTTCTAACTTGTTCCGATTGGTTTTAGCCCGTTTTGGTGCTTTTGGTTACTTTTGGTTAGTTTCAGTTAGTGGTTCAATCAACTTGCGGTTAGTTTCAGTTAGTTCCAATTTATTTTAGTCATTTGAACCCACTCTGATTCGTTATATATAAAACTGAAAATTAGTTTTTTGGTTACTTTTGGTTAGTCGCCTAAATTCGGTTCGTTTTGGTAAGTTTTAACTTACTTTAATTTTTGCAACCTACTCCGATACGTTTTGATGGTTTTGGTTACTTTTGTTTAGTTTTGGTTAGTCATTCAATCAGATTTCGGTTAGTTTCAGTTAGTTTGAATTTATTTTAGTCAATTGATATATCCGATATGATATAAAATATTTTAATGTTTTTAATTTTGGTTCATTTTAGTTAGTCGCCAATATTCGGTTAATTTAAGTTAGTTTCAACTTATTTCAATATTTCGAATCCATTTCGATACGTTTTAGACCGTTTTGGTTCTTTCAGTTACTTTTGGTTAGTCATTCAATCAAGATTCGGTTACTTTAAGTTAGTTTCAACTTACGTTAATATTTGTAATCTATTTCGATACGTTTTAGGCTGTTTTGGTGCTTTTAATTGCTTTTAGTTAGTTTTGGTTAATCTTTCGGTTATTTTCAGTTAGTTCCAATTTATTTCAGTCATTGAACCGGTTCTGATATGTTATAACCAATTTAAATGTTTTTGGTTAATTTAAGTTAGTCGCCAAAATTCGGTTAATTTGGGTTAGTTACAACTTACTTTAATTTTAAATATTAATATTTTTAATCTGTTCCGAAACGTTTTAGCCCCTTTTGGTGCTTTTGGTTCGTTTTGGTTAGTTTCAGTTAGTTATAATTTATTTTAGTTATTGGAACCGTGTTCCGATACGATATAACTAATTTTAATGTTTTTGGTTAGTCGCAAAAAATCGACTATTTTGGGTTAGTTTTAACTTTTTTAATATTTTTAATCTGTGCCGATACATTTTAGCCCGTTTTGGTGCTTTTAATTACTTTTGGTTCGTCATTTAATTAATGAAAGTAACCGAAAACTTTCATTTAGTTCCAATTTATTTTAGTCATTTGAACCGGTTCTGATATGTTATAACCAATTTAAATGTTTTTGGTTTATTTAACTTAGTCGCCTAAATTCGGTTACTTTGGGTTAGTTTCAACTTACCTTAATATTTTTAATCTGTTCCGAAACGTTTTAGCCCTTTTTGATGCTTTTGATTAGTTGCTCAATCAACGTTTGGTTAATTTCAGTTAGTTTTAATTTATTTTAGTTATTTAAACATGTTCCGATACGTTATAACCAATGTTTTTGGTTAGTTTTGGTTAGTCACCAAATTCGGTTAATTTGGATTAGTTTTAACTGCCTTTAATATTTTTAATCTGTGCAGATACGTTTTAGCCCGTTTTGGTGCTTGTAGTTACTTTGGTTAGTTTTGGTTAGTCATTCAATCAACTTTGGGTTACTTTCAGTTAGTTCCACTTTATTTAAGTCATCTGAACCGGTTACCAATTTAAAAGTTTTGGTTAGTTTTATTTAGTCGTCAAAATTCGGTTAATTTGCGTTAGTTTGGGTTGTATGTATGAAATAATGGTAAGAAACAGTACTAGATTGGATAAAAGATAAAAATGCATTTTACGGTATTTTCGATAAAAATAAGGTGAGTAATAATTATATGATCTACTCGTACAGTAAGAGCATAACATTTAAGTAAATTTCCGTAATACAGGAAGGCAAATCATATAATTACAATGATATTAGCAAGACTATATTACCTAGTATATACGGTAATGAAGAAATTCGGTAATGGTTAATCAAATAACAATAACAAGCAGTAATAGATACGATAAAAAATAATAAATAATGAAAATACATTTAATGGGATATTTGATAAAGATAAGGTAAGGTAAGTAAAGGAGATATTTATATGGACTATTTGTATGTAATTTTCATATGCGTGATTTTGAGGACTCTTTTTTTTTTCTGGCTGGAGTTGTTTATATTTCTCTTCACTTACTTCATTTTCTTTCATTCAATTTATAAAATATTTTACTTCTTCTTTTTGTAGACGCTGTGATGTTTTTTTCACGGATTCTATATGAGGTTGCTTTTTATAAAGCATACTATGCAGTCAAGACGACTGCTTTACCTTGCTTCGTTTTTAAATACATGGTGTTTCTCAAAGCTACCTAACAAGAATTGAAATTATGCACTTTGGAGTAAATATGAAGTTTAAAAGGTTTCTTAGCTTACTATATTTTGATGTATTAAAGTTGGTTTGAATTTAAATAATTTACCATCCAGTTGTTTCTCGCAGAGGTACATGCAATCGACTAAATGGAGATTAGGTATACTGGGTTAGAATATCCAGGGTTGTTCTCGTAAAGGTACAACAGACTCTGAATGAACAGAGAATATTTGACTTGTTACCAGATTGCGTTTGATGTTAAGGTACTACCAACTGGGACCTTGTAGTTTAATCAGTTTGCGCGCATTTTTATACTAAAATGTGTTGAATGTTTACTGAGTGTGTTTTGAAACATGTTTAGTTAACAAGCAGAATAATTATCTTTCAATATCAAGTACTAAGTTCAAACTTTAAACTGAGTGTTATTTTTGTAACAAAATTATTAGTTTACAATATTAATATTCTCTGTTAGGATGCTTTCAATCTATACAAGATTCATCATCGATGATAGAGACCTGGCGCATTTTCAGAGCGTCCAGTTTGCTTCTCCGTTATTTTACTTTTAGGAGTGACTTAGATCGCTACATCCATTTTCATTCATCCACAAAATTAAGCCTTATTGAATTGAATTGCTTCAAAAGGGCGGTCATCTGCTGGCTGACCCCAGTGTGTTCAAAAGTTGGGATTATATCGGTGGTAAATAAACCTTTAAAATAATATATCAGACACCCCCCTAAAGTGAAATATAAATAGTCGGCCTATTAGATTTGCTTTCAATGAATCTAATTTTAAAAGCCTATTGAATTAAGCATGAAAAAACTTGGCAATAAAATAATCCTTTACCCTTTTTTATTTAGAGAGGTGTTTCAAAATGGTGCTCTGTTGCCATTCCCAAAATCAGATTTGTCATAGTTACAATATCCTAATTATTGATGTGGAAATTAGCGGGAGGGTGGGGTTAGTCCACAGGTCCAGTATGGCTAAGAATCTTGTATGTATTTGCCAAATCTGAAGACGACACCTTGTATACTAAACCTAATTTTTATCACTTACAATCTTATCCATATAGAATATTTCGAAGTATTGTCGGATTGGATCCTTTAAAATAAAAAAAAAAACAATGGTAACATATTTTTTTCCGGACTTCTTAAAATTGGCAAATATAATTGCAACAAATTTTCAAAATTAATTCTTTCTGTTTACCTAAGCATCCGGAAACTGTTTGAATGCTTGTGGAAATTTCTTTGAAGGACATTTTTCTGTGCTAAGCGGATCAGTTATTGGTACCATAGAAATGGTGGGTAACCATTCATACTTATTTAAACTGAAGGATTAGTTACTTATTTGCTGCCATAAAATCAGCATCGATCATACATCACTGTTTCTGAAACGGTTTATTGCCTGGTCGGAATAAACAATTATTTCTTAAATCATTTATAACCAATGGTAATTAACTTTATAGTTAACCACTTTAGTTAGTGGACTGTATTAAAATAGGGTGATGCGGGTTGTATACATAGGTTGAAATGAAACATGTATTTTAGGTATTATGTACTTTAATAATGCAAGAATTAATTTGCATTAAATATGATAAATATATACAAGAATTTCTAACTACTTACAAGCAATCATCCTTTCACATATGAAACTAAATAGATACTGTACATTTGGTTACTTATTATTAAATGTCTAACAAAACTTCTTGATTATTTAAATCTAAAATGAACTAGATAGCTCTTTCCTTTACTGAATTTTACTGCTTTCTTTTAATTCAAAAGTTCAACCGACTGCCTTTCCGTTCACACAAAATACCTTGTATTTTCCGTCTTCTTCGATTCTCTAACTTTAACTTTACCAGGAATATAAGACTTCAAGCATTTGATTCGAATCTTGAGTTCCGGAATGGATTTGTCTGCTACAAATTTCCATCCGCCATTTTACCATTTTCTTCAATCTTTTACAACAGCAACAGGACAGACGAGACGCTATGACGTTTCTGTCTTCGAGAAAATGCGTTAAAACGCCTAAAAGAGTTCTTTGTCCAAGCTTGGACAAAAAGAACAGAGTTACAGCAGACATTCTCTAAATATTTATGCAAACAATGTGAGAAAATGGCCCAATTTTGGCGCCGAGCTTCAACTTTTAGCTGCCGTTCGAGTGAACGATTCGACTGCACGGCAGGGAGAAATAAGCGGGAAAATGCGCGTGGGTAGATGCATTAGAAGGTTGGAAGCATGTTCTTTCTTCTTTTCTTTACCATATTATTCTTTAGACAACACTGACGGAGACGAAGATATATGAATTTGAGAACGATTAATAACGATTTTCTTGACGGAGTGTCAACTTGCTTTTTAGCGATTGTTGCATAAAACGGAACCTATTATACCGACAACCCAGGTTCGGACTAAGGAGTAACTAAGATAGAATGTTTTAAATGAACAAATTGCTATTTACCGGGGGTGAAATAAATATATTCGTAGATTAATAATGGCTCATCCATACTACGGACATACAGGGTGTTATCACCAAACTATACGGTGAAAAATGAAAGTTATACACAGGTTGGGGTGTTTCCCCACATGGCCGTTGCCATGGCAGTTTTTATGAAGGCATTTCCGAATAATTGTGGAATTCGGAACTACGAGAATATACGACCGGGTAGAAGTCCCGGTCGTAACCAATAATTGTTCACTTGCGCATCACAAAATGTGCTCATTACCTTAAAAAACCGATTCTACAGTTTGTTGTCTATGCGTGGTAGGCAACACAATATACCTCTGTGTTCACGAGCATAATCGATGAGAAAAATATATATATTTTTTCAATTTTAAAACCAAAAGAAATATGTCGGTTTGCATACAACCAAACAAATGACATATAGCTCATGAACCAGAAATACAGCCGCTACATATTTCTGGTCTTAGCTATATAAGTACCTGTCACATTAAAGCCTGTCTCAACATTACAGTAACTCTCCTTCCTACTAAAGTCATAGCTCTGAGTTGCTTTCGCTCTTTCTCAGCAAAGGATGTACCTGCCTCACTTTAAATCAACTTTATTTATTTCCACAACAAAAGATAGGCTGATTTATTGCTACACGGTTGAAATTCATTTTTTTAATTATTGTTAAACTTATCAAGGAATATATTTAGTCAGTCTTTACCGGCGTTATACTTAAAAAACGAGTGTCGTTTTCCAAACTTTATGGCACACTGGTAACCATGCCTTCATAGATCAAGTCAACCGAAACAGTCTCTCTTCCGAGTGTTCACCAGCTGTTCCATTTTATATTTGCTAAACGTTGTGGATTTTGTCACCAAAAGTTGTCTTGCTTCAAAGGCTGACTTAGCAGCTGATTGGCCACTTTGTTTAAATTTTTCCTTTGAAGTGGTTTTGAGGTACATGCAATGATTCCGAAAATTTGCAGTATCTCATTTGAATAGACACCACAGCCTCGATGCTCTCGAGGCATGACTTTCCTCGTTCAATCTTTCTCTTCTAGTTACCGACCCCGACTTCTGTATATAAGACAAATTCGTCAATAATAAGAATAAAGCCCTATCTAGCTTAAGCTCTGCTTTGGCGCTTTAGAGCACTTTATGCTATTGGGAGTAAATGACTTTCAACACATTTAAGCCGAGACAACAGTTTCGTCACATTTGTGATATGGAATGAAAATACAAACATTGAAAAATTCGATATGGAGATGATGGGATATGACCTTATAATGACCTCAATCTTACCCATATATAAAAATCCTCTTGATACCTAACATATTTAAATTTGTTAGTTAAAGAAAAAAAAAACAATTGTGTAGCTCACAGCGACGTACACGTTTACACCGACTGCGACTATAGCTATAAGGTTGGCCAGAGAGCAATAAAATCAGAAGCATATTTCTTGTAACATTCGGCAAACATAATTATTCAGTATGCATCCAATAGATGATATTGGTAGATCGTTGGTACTTTGTCTTTTGTTCGTGCCCCGTCATACCCCAAATTTCCCAATGGCTGATCAATAATTATAAAAGTAAATCCGGCCAAGGTTTTTTTTTCTAATCTACCAGCTTTTGTTTTCTAGAAAGTCGAAACATGAATATAGTTAATTAAAGGCGAACCTTTGGAGGGGAAGTGGTTTTAAGATAATTTAAGAGCAATAAATCTTTATATAGTTGTTTTCAGGCAAAGTATAATTACCGATAACTTTAGCGTTAAAATTGCAATTTTAGTGTTAGTTTTTCAACTTTAACGCTCAGTTTTTAGGCCCCATATCACATTGTAGAATATTTCGTAATTATGCTTTCATTTTGAATCCCTTTAATTATGCTACATCAAACGTTTTTTTGCGCTCTCTGTAAGTATAACTTAAAAGCCGGCATTTGTAAAAATAGTTTTTCTTCATGTGCCAACTGTTGTTCAAATTAACAACGATAATTTAACCTCATTTTGCATTTTAGAAAACGAAATAAAGATTTCCGAATGACGAAAACAGTTTATTGAAGCTCAGACTTCCCAAACGCTATTTATAAAATGTTTTAAAGGAGTAATCTTTTCAGTAAAATATATTGGGACGGTGAGATTTAAAATCTCTTCAACTCATATGAATTAGACCAATCTGCATTAAGAGATAAAATTTTATCATTAACAATGACAATAACAATTTAGCCTTATTATGAACACTAGAATATCAACAAAAACATTTGCAAAAAAGACAATCATATACTTAAGACCAGATTTAATGATTTTAAATGCTTTAACAAGCTAAATTTTTAAAGAAGAAATAATTACTGGGCTAATAAATGTTTCACACCTCATAGTTGAAACTATATAAAGCTTTGTGCTTAAATCCTGTAAGTAATACTACAAATTTGTCATTGGAAAACCTAGTGTTTCGATATGGACTAACTGAAGCTAAGAAGTCACCTACATATATACATTTATATATCAGTTTTATTCTATGTGTTGATCTAAAGTGTTAAAACAAGTCATTTGGTAAGTAGCTTGGTCAGTTTTTTTTCAAAGACATATTTTCTGCAATCTATCTTTCTAAAAATGTATTTAAGTTTCGATGACAAGCTCGGAATTACCGCGGGTACCCAAAAATGAAAAAAATAATTATCCGTTATTAGAAAATGTTACACATGATCAATGTCCATGCTCCTTCCAGAGCTTAAAGCCCTAACTCAATGTGCTAAATAAATACTAAATATGCCCATTTAATATTGTAGAAAGTCTTTTATTCATGGAGGAACCATGCTTACAATAAAAAAATCACTCTAGTCATTTAACTTTGTTGCTTTTGATAAGTATGATCATTTAATTATGGAAAAAGAGTTCGAATTTATGAACAGAGCATTAATGTTTACGTTGGAGCATTGACATGCCTCCTGATTCAAATGTGAATTTATTTTTGGGACAACTCGAGCAATTGTTAAATAAATTCACAACCTCAGCAAAATTGGTACTGGCTGGATTTTAATATAGACTTTTCTAAAAAAAGATCAAACAGGACTATAAATTTGAAAAGTTTATTTGCATCGTGTGATTTCTCAGTGCACATACTGATTACTCCATAATTTCTCAATTTTCCGCTACTGTTATCGATTATGTATGTTCTAATTTTGACACCTCTGATTTGGATTGTCATACTGTCTCTGCAGGCTTGTCGGATCACGAGGCTATTATCCTTTAATATCACCAATAGGAATTATGAGTATGAAAAATGTAGGTATGGTAGATAGAAAACTGTATAGAGTAAGCTGAGGTGCAGTTTTCATTTATAGTCAA
Organism: Pissodes strobi; assembly: GCA_016904865.1. Classification (NCBI taxonomy): domain Eukaryota; kingdom Metazoa; phylum Arthropoda; class Insecta; order Coleoptera; family Curculionidae; genus Pissodes; species Pissodes strobi. The sequence continues at coordinate 366,834 of MU181993.1, forward strand.
CAATTTTTTTATGGCAGTGGCACACACACTAAAGGGAGATTCTATGGCGCTCGACGAGCGGTGTGTGCGCGAAGATGTTGATTGACACGGTTCTTGAATAGTTGTAGATGGTAATTAAGGGGAAACAGATATCCTGGGAGTGAGTTCCACAGTGATGCAGTACGCCAGACAAAGGAGTTCTTGGTGTTTCCAGTTGTCCGACGAATTGGTGCGATCTTGCATGACTGTCTGACAGGCGCTGCCAGGGGCGGGATGAGACGGGCGAAATCCTGGGAACATCTGCCGTAAAAGTATCTGTAACACAGGGACATCTCGGCCACATGTCTGCGGTGTTTCAGTCTATCCAGATTCCGGGTCAACTCCGGGTCGCCGGAGACGCACAGCTCTCTTCCGAATGGAATCCAGCAGCTTAAGCGTGTGCTTTGGTGCGGCACCCCAGATGTGTGAGCAATATTCTAAGCATGGTCTAATTTGCGCTTGGCACCTACTAAAACAAGCAGAAGAAATGTATTATAATAAAAAAAAAATCTATCTCGTAATATAAGTAAAGCTAATTGGAAAATAAAAAATGACTTAAGAGGTATGAACAACTCCCCCCAAACAAAAATTCAAGTTGAACTCAACCTATTCAATAGGTTTATTGCTCTCAGAAAATCTAACCTCTGGTTAAAACCAGTCAAATGATCCTCTCAGCTACCTCAAAAGTCTGTGTCCTGAAGGTCTTGGTATACATTATAAACCAATCATTTTAATTAGGTGCCATTCCGGACGGCTCTGGTTATACCTATTCACAAAGGTGGAGATGCAGGTGAACCATTCAATTTCCGCCCAATCTCCCGCTCTCAAAGTTAGTGAAAAAATTGTGAAAATACGAATACTGGAACGCGTTTCTCGATTTAGCATCTTAAGTGAGGCGCAGTTTGGGTTCCACTGACCATGCTATTTTTTCCTTCTTCGAGATTATTCATTGTTACGTCTTAACGGCGGCGATGCTGGGGCGGCAGTGTTCTGCTATTTTTCAAAAGCATTCGACTATGTGGATCACAGAACACTCCTGCTGAAGCTTGAACGATATGGCTTTCGAGGTAGCACTCGTCATTGGTTCCAAAGCTACATCTCCGAGAGGTCACAGCTGGTCCAGTGCAATGAGAGGCATTCGAAGACTGCAGCTGTTTCGAGAGGTGTTCCACAGATATCAGTACTGGGTCCAATATTGTTCTTGCTTTTTATAAATGACCTGGCCTCTACAGATTCAAGGTAAAATCACACTTTTTGCTGATGATGCTACAATTCTATGTCATCGGCATGTGACTAGAAACCTGAAACTCATAGTTTTTCAAGATATTGAGTGCGTCAAAAAGTGGTGTAACTCCAACTATCTCAGTTTTAATATTAAAAAAATCAACATAATGTCGTTCAATTGTCCCATAACTTCTATCTCTTTGGATAATTAGACAATTGAGATCACCACTCATGTTAAATTCTTGGGCATCACTCTGGATGCGGAATTAAAATTTCGCGACCATATGGCGCGTTAAATTAAAATTTAGCATCTGCTTGCTAGGCTCTGCGGGTAATATCCAATGAATTGGACTTCTCCTCGGCAATGGTCGTTTCTTACTCGTTGATAGAGTCTAAGCTTAGATACGGAATTGCTCTCTGTGGGCTTTATCGAAATCGAAAAATGTAAAGTTCTTTCATTTTGTACACTACCCAAGTACAAAGTTCCATGGATTAGGACAGCCCGTTAAATGTAATAAATTACGTTAACAAATAAACAATAAACTAAACATCACATTAAACAATTAAACCCCTGCAAACCCACCATACAATCGATAATACCCGTTCCCTCGAAAATCCGACAATACTGACAACACTGTTTTTAGGAAAATGCAAAATTAGGACTCGTGTGGCGTTGGAGCTTATGTGGCCAGCAGCTGTATAATTCAGTTTTCGTTTCTCGGAAGAGATCAGTTAGGTATCTAAACAGGGCAAGGTGCAAGGATCATTGTAGGCCTTTGTTTCTTTCATCAAAGATTTTAACTTTGGTGGCATTGTTTATACGTGAAACAGTATGTTTAATTCATAAAAAACGTTCTGTGACTAACAGGTCTGGGCCCTTTCCAACACGTCAGTCTGAAAATATTCCCCTGCTAGTTTCTAAATCGGCCTTAACAAAGAATTCGTTAATTTATGAGTGCCAAAATTTATAATCACGTGTCTTTGCTTTATAGAAATACTAAAAGTTTAAAATTGTTCTGGATATCCGTTTCCAATGCTTTCAAAAATAAGGCTTACTACAATAGTGTAGAACACTACAATACCAGAATAGTATGATATCCTTGGTGATTTAATTTGTGTTTATTGTCGTTGGTTTTTGATTAGATGTGTGTTTCATTTTCATGTTTTAAAATTTAACAGTTTTTTATTTAGTGTGTCTTCTTAGCTTATGAATAACTATGAAGCTGTAATTTTTAATATTGTTAATATTGTCCGGTTTATAATTTTGTTTTTTGTCCTTAATGATAATTTAACCCTTTGTCAACACGTTTTTTATGCTTAAGGCAATAAAGCATATATTAACTTTATTTGACTAAAATCGTATCACCTTTATTAATTCTGTATGACATAAATGATCTATCTCGCTAGCCTAATTCCGGATATGCCAACGCCAAATTTGGCAAATTTTTACTGCGTCATACTGTTTTCGTCTATATGCTTAGAGTCATTGACCTGCACGATCCAGATGAAAGTGCTCTAACTGTCTTATTGTGGCTGATGAAAATAGATCGATTCGAAACAGGTGGAGTAAACAACAGCTCAAACGAAACGCAGGAACATCGAATTCGCAGAGATTAAGGGGTATGAAGCTATTTATTTTGAATCAGATAGAAACTGATGCCAGACAGGAATCTTGTGGATTATATACTAAGTATGTGTTTGTACTAGTTGAGGAAAATGCGAAGGAACGTGCTTTTTATTTTTCATTTCATTTCTTTACGTTTATAAAATTGCAAGTTCACGAATTGAAATAGTAGGTAACGGAACCTCTATTCATTGTGATGTCAAAAAAAAGATGCGATATATTCTTTAAATGAAATAATAGTAATATCATTTCTAATTTATCAGAATCCTAGAAGGGTGTACCTCCATGTTTGCTTATCTTTCAGTCAAGTAATAAATTAAAATATAATAACTAACCTATCTTCAATCTTTGATATCGCTTTGATAGCTGACATCTTCGCATATTAATATTTATAAATTTAATTAGAATTAAAAATTAGGAAGAATATTATTAAAAAAAGTTACTAATAAAAAAGGGTCCTAGCTACTTGCTTTACGAACATTAAATTTACTGTGCTTGTCACTTGCACATCTTCCTTCCTCAAGCCAGAGAAATTTCCGTCGAAGTCCATCTGGAGTCTGTCTTTATTCCAATATCAAGCATTTTACTAGATTTTTGCATGGTGATACTAAGGAGCTTAATCTTATTTTAACAATTGCTTTGTAGTTTCTAACTACTTCAAATTCAACTTCTGAAAATGTATCAAATTTAATTTGGAATTTATTAGAGATCATGTTCTGTAATTGAATCGGTCATTTCGAAAACAACATAAGTCCCATAAATTAAAAACTCAATAGCAAAAAAAGTAAGTACCAGTATCATAAATATCTACGTTTTTATTTATTTTGATTATTTTGGTACTTTCCAAATGCTGAAAATTAAGGCAGTTTTATTAGAAACATTAAAAATCATGGTTCATTTCGAAAACAATATATGTCCCATAAATTAAAAACTCAATAGCAAAAAAAGTAAGTGACCTTTAGCCCCTCTTTGTCTTCCAAAAATACGCATTTATAACCCACAATACGCATACAAATATAGTATTGCCTCAAAATACTGAATTATTTAAATATGACATTTTTCATGTCTCCTGAAAAATTTGCATTTTGTGACTTACGTTGTTTTCGAAATGACCGATTCAATTGCTTAGCAGGTGAGTTCTACATTACTTTTACAACTTTTATTTGTAATCTCCATTATTTCTTTTTTCACGCTAAATGCGTAATCTTTTAAAATATGGACAATTGTTCGATAGAAATAGATTCATTATCGATTTAGTACGATTTTTCACTGAATAGGCAGGCATGGCACCAAAATTTGTTTTCAAGCATTTGCTTTATTTCTTTTAATGTTATATGGTGAATTTCTTTTCAAATAGTTTCAGTAAGCAACGCCACACAATAATTAACCCAAACTAACCATAATTAATCACCAGATTTAAAAAGACAAAAAATTTTGGTTAACAGCTACAATCGAGGCTACAATCTACTCCTCGCAATTTTTATCGTGTTTTCTAAAGTAAACTGTTACAAGATTTTCTTTTGCACGATTTTTTTGAGAATTATTAGTATTTTTATTTTTAAAAAGTCATGCACGTTAATAATTCAAGATTACTATTCAAAACATCCTTAAGTATAGCCCTACAAATATGTTAGAGGTGTTATAGATATGCGAATCCTAAAAACTGTAAATAAATTATCTTTCCTTATAGTGCTTGTTCTATAATTATCAAATACCCACCAGCCATCTAGTTATTTTAAGGTCAGTGACTTTGCCACAAGAAACTTCGAAATAATCTAAAAACGAAACAAACCTGAACTTAAGTGGTTTTAAATCTATTTTTATTAAGTAGGTACTCCAGTGTATTATTTCTAGGCGAAGGGTCTTTGAACGCGAAGTTTATGGACTAATAATTGAAGCGGTGCTAAACGTGTAGAAAATGCTGATAGTGCCAAAGAACTGAAATAAATGAAAATTTATCATATAGTGAAAATATAAACTTAAAAATCTTTTACTATGAATTACAGTTCTGGCACGTAAAAAACGAGGTTTAAAATAATATTTATATTTTCTATAAAAAGACTCCATAATATTAACAATGCAATAATTGAAACTCACATGTTTTTGTTTAGATATATATATTTTTGTATTTATATTGATATTATAGGTCTTCAAAGTAAATTTGTACTTACGATATTTCCAATTATTGTAGAAAACTTCTTATGAATATAGGAATGATCGTTATTGTTAATAACCAGCCACCAGTATTGATTCAGTTGAATTACCATAACATTACCTTAATAAGTAAACTTTAATTATTTTCATTTACAGTAAATTATTAATTCGAGATCCTCAAACTTTTAATTAAATAGAAGTATGCTCAGCTAGTAAAATTGAGTCTTTGGAATGTTTTAATTGCGGATCAAGGGCAGACAGCCGTCAGCCATCTAATGAAAATTTAGAGTTGATTTTTACCCGAAAGAAAAACAAAAGACGAGCTCTCTCCTCCACAAATTAAACATTCATTTAGCAAAGTTGGACGAGTGAAGCTAATCAATATTTAACCTACTTTATTCTTCTGCGAATTTATATGAAAAGAGAAAACTTAATTCGTCGTCCCCAGAAAAAAAAATGTTGTTTTTTTGGGATGTTTATTTATCGGATAAGATCCCCCCATGAATGGTAACTTTTTATTATAATTACATAGATTATATTATCATATATATGAATTTAGTAACATTTTGACGGGGAAATTTGCTCATTAAAATTCGGAAGTGTTTTTACTTTTCTTTTAGGTTTCTTAAGTAGAAGCAATACGCACGCACCACTAGAACTTTTGAGAAAAATTATCGACGAAATTTAATGAAAATTTGAACGAAGCAGTTATAAATGCGCTGAAATGCCAGAAAAGAAATTATTAGAACAATGGACTTTGTAATTAGCATAAAAACATCAGATATGGTTTTCAATCTATTTAGGAAAAATCTCCAAGTTTTTATAAATGTGACAAATAGGCCTTATTTGAAGCCGTGCTAAAAAATAGGCAATCCTAAATAAATACTTACCTTCATCATACCTTACATCATAAACTAATATTTAAAAATTCGTATGGTTTAGGTTTTTTCATTTGATTAAATTACAAAATATATATTATACCATAATCGCTCCTTGTTTCCCTTAGAACTCCCAACCTGTATTAACTATATAAATATCTAAGGTCCGACTTCCCCTCTATACTTTTCTTGTCTATCGTCAAGCTCTTGTCAGGACAATGGTATCGCAAGTAATTTCAATGCATTCACTGAGTTAAAACCATTTTTTGAGAAAAGATCATTAAAACTATTGCGCATTCCTATTTTTTTTTAGAAATTGAATAATGAAGTAAAATGTAGATTTGAGAACAAATAACTACAGGGGAAGAATATTACAAAAACCCTAATTACGAAAAATTTGTACCTTCTTATACGTATTTAGCTGATATCTAAGGACGACTAGAAAATCTGATTTAGGGCTCAAAAATCAGACTAACCCCTAAGTAATAGCTACGTATATTTTTTCAACATTCTTTCCCTTTAATGATCGATTTAGCAAGACCAGACATCGGCCTTCCGATTACAGGAAAAAACTAATCAGTTTGGATTGGAAAACTCTGTCACAAAATCGTTTTGGTCAACAGCTTCGTTAATCTAGACGTTCATCGGCGTTATTAACATTCATTTCATCGAAATTATTAAGCTTTAATTTTAAGCAGTAAATGTTATGATAAAATAGTCTTGTACTTTTTCCTATAAATTAATTTGCCTAACGCCAAATATGGGTGTAACATTATTGACTGTAAGTGTTATCTTTAAGTACATTTTTAATATAGGCGGGGTTTTGTACTGACTGCTATAGTAGTGTAGTTTCTAGTTTATATTTTATCACTCTAATATTTTGAAATATAAAATATGCCTAGTTGGGCTATTAGTTATTCAGTTTTATTACGTATCTGAGTATACCTGACTAGAACTCAATTTTGACGTCATATGTGTATTTCACAATCCTATAGCGACCTAAATGTAAAACAATGCGACGATAAAAATAGACTGTATATCGTATACGAAAACATCATAGTGAAGCAGATCGCTTTCTTTCATAAAAATAAAATAAGATAATTCCTGGAACTGTTCTTTTTATGTTATATTTACTTCAAAGTAGACCAACTTTCTGCGCTTAATTTGTATATTGGAACTGTTCTTTTTATAGTATATTTACTTCAAAGTAGACCAACTTTCTGCGCTTAATTTGTATATTGATCTCATCAAGTAAAATAAAGTAATTTTACAAGGTAAAATTCCAAAAATTTTACATTTTTAATTTTAGCATCTCTGAAGGCAAGCAAAAATTGGAAATAGTTTAGTTATTATATTATTGCAAATCTGATTAATACATATTAATTCAACTGCAATTTTGAGGATTTTAGATATCCATGTACACTACTTTTCATTTTCCGAGAAATGTGTCTCGTTTATGCCTTGTTTCATTAGTGTTTTTGCTGGAATTATACGAAAAGATCACAGTGAAGCTGATCAATTTCTTCCATAAAAATAAAATTAGAGAATTCCTGGAACTATTATTTTTATGCTAAATTTACTTCAAGGTAGACCAACTTTCAGTGCTTAATTTGTATATTGATCTCATCAAGTAAAATAAGGTAATTTAACAAGGTAAAATTCCAAAACATTAATATTTTTAATTTTAGCATCTCTGAAGGCAAGCAAAAATTGAAAAGAGTTTAGTTATTATATTATCGCAAATCTGAAAATACATATTAATTCAACTGCAATTTTGAAGAGTTTAGATATCCATGTATACTACTTTTCATTTTTCGAGAAATGTGTCTCGTTTATGCCTTATTTCATTAGTGCTTTGCTGGAATTATCCATATATTGCAAGGTTTGATAAATTAATGAGTTTCAGAAAGGATATTGATCTCAATTATGTTCCACATCTCATTTTCAAAAATCATTATTATATTTTTTCATATTTGAAAACTACAATAATAATATTGTTTCATTGTAACAAAATTTAGATATTGTATTTTGTTTTGACTCAATAAATTTATTATTAATGATATGGCAACCAATAAAATTTACCTGCTGTATGCTAGGAATAATATTATTATGAAATCTGTAATACAATAGCATAAAACGATTTATTGATCAAATGTCAAAACCCTCGATGGTTTAATAATATATCCCAATCAAGCGTATCTAATGTAAACTGTTCAGTTTTTGACATGTCCGGCAATAATTCAATGCTTGTTATTTTATTTTCAGATTGCATATTCTGTTAATAACGCAAATTCAAATATATTTGCACTTTTAACGTTGCATTTATGATGGAATTTGCGTATTTATTGGAGATTTTTCT